>JACGWG010000013.1:172888-189716 GCA_023678865.1 Polistes exclamans | reverse complement strand
AACCAGTCCAAAAAACAACTTCCCTAAGAATAAACTTAGTATTAATAACAATTAATGTTAGCAGTTAAGCAAGTTTAGTGAGTGATACGAATCTGTTAAAATTCTATTGTTATGTTTTATAAGAAATTTTTAACTATTAATTGAATAATGTGGTTTTATTTAGTATTATATTCATTTTAATGTAAGGATTTATGTTGAATAGGATCTTATTTTATTGCTATTTCTTTTCAGACAATATATTTTTACTGTCAAAAGAAGATATCACAGATATAGTAGTCAAGAAACTATATTTTGTCTACTTTATATATCACTATCTTCAGAAATACTGAACAACGTGGCTGTTTTCATACGATCTTGAAACGTAAGTTTGCTGAATTCTAATTATGTGTACATAGTATAACGTGCATAGAGATTTATTCTAAAGAACGTGGTTCTAAATACGATATAGCATACAGTTATAAGTCTAATGTTATTTTGTTAATTCTTCTTACAGTTAATTAAATAGATATTATTTTCTAATAAATAAGTAACTTTTTGATATGAAATTTTTGTATAAAGCATAAACAAAGTAATGTTACAATAAAGTTAGAAAGTTAAATACTTTATAAAATTATCAACAAGAAACTATGATAATATACAGTCATTAGTATTTAAAAAGTTTTAAAATTATACTGAGAAATAGAATGAATTTTTTCATTTCTTTCTAATAAAATTTAGTACTATTAAAGAGAATATCATGTGAAGTTATTTAATATTTGTAAGTATACCAGGTGGTTGAATAATTATTATCACCTTTTAAATATCTTGGTTATTTTTGGATACATGGAAAAATGTTTAGTAAACTTAAAACAAAACTCAGTATCTCAAGAAATACATCAGACGGTGGAAAACATTATTTCTCAATGCTATTATTTTACGATATTTCAAGGTTATCAGTATATTGTTAAAAACATTAAGTGCCAAGTGCTTTTTATCCATCTTTCCACTTAGGCCATTCAATACTCATTGTCAGAGTTAGGTATAATACTGCATTAAATCATAAATAGTAAATAAATATTTTATTTTTAAATTATGCATGTATTTTAAGAAATAAAATATTTTATTTGTTTTAAAAATTGTTTACAATAGTATTTCAAATAGTGTTTTATCTAAAATATATTTAAAATATTTTTGCTAAAGTTTGGAGTATTTAGTGAAGCATTTTATTTTTTGTAAGATATTGGAGAAACAAGTTTTTACTTTATGGTTTATGTTATTATTAAAATTTTAAAAATTCTAAACAAATCTAAGAGAATTGTTGAGAGATAGAGACTTTTTTTATATTTTTTATTTTATTATATTGTTTTATATTTAATCTTAACAATCGTGGCCTCTATGACAAAACATATCAAAATTGTATGGCATTTAATGTAATAAGTATCCATGCATCTGAAAACCATGAAAACCTTGTCCAATTTACTTTAGATATAGTTTATTTTGCGCTGTATTTTAAGTAATGAAAATGTTGGCAGATTTTCTTTATTAGATGTGAATAGTTTTATTTAAAAAAATATATTTCATTTACAAATATTAAGTAAATTATTAGGTCATCTCGTTTTAAATTACATTAATCGTTTTCGCAATTTATCTTCAGGCTAAGAACTATTAAAAATATAATACTTATTTTAATATTCAAAGATAAAGTATTTTATTTTATTTTATTTTATGTTTTAGATTACCAAAATAAAATATTTTATTTACTGAAATTTCATTTATTATTTGAAATATTATTGTATTTCAATTGTAAAGAATTTACTATTTAAAATAGTATTTGAAATATTATTATCCAGTTTTGGGAATATTAAAAATTAAATACGCGTTTATGTGCACCCTTTCAATACAGATTTTTTCATTTTGCAAAGATAATCTGATTTGGATTAAATATTATCAGTAATGTAACTAAAATTGCTACATGGATTAAATAAAAAATTCATTGTCATTTATCAATAATTGATGTGGACTAAACAGAAAGTTTATTGTTAGTTACTAAACACTGATTTGACACTTATAATTAATGTGGAACGTATTATTTTTACTATTGCAAGTGCAATTAATGTAAGTGTATTTAATACGTTATAAGAAAATAATTTCTTTGCAGCAAAAATATAGTCTTGAATGTGTTATCTACTTTGAGCTATTCATTTTTCCTTTGATATTTTTTCTAACATAAGTTTAATAAAAAATAGACATGATTTATTATAGTTGCGTGCTTCAGTAGATGTTTCTTTGAGAATTAATCATTTTTCGACCTTGTATCTTAATATCTTTTCATTGAGAATGGCATGAGGATTCAATTCATGCATGAAAAAATGTACATAAAAATATTAAAAAAATAACGATAAACAAATTCTGATAAAAAGATCACTTATTGTTAGAGAAAAAATTTAATCTTTGAATACTTCATTTTAAGTATTTTTTCTATAAAACCAGAAATAATGGAGATGTTTGATGTGATAATAGTTATTAGACTATCTGCTATGTTTTAGTTCTATGCAGGGTAAGTCAAAAAAAGACGAGATGTCCGAATATCTCTATTGAATTTAAATATACGAAGTATGGTTACATCAGAATTGGAATGGCTATGAAGAATGAACATATTCATTTAGTTGTTCGATTTCTTTTAACTCTTTCTGTATACAGAATGTTTCTGTAATAGTGTATCAAACTTTCAGGGATGATGGAGAAAAAACAAACATCGCATTTTAATAAAGTACAATGTTGCGGAAATACTTTGATCAAAAGTTATTGGAACAAACTATTGATTATTCTCTATGGAGTCATGTAAAGTACTGTTTACAAGACATTTGTAGGTAATAGAGAATACTTTCTAACAAGAGTCCTTATTGTTTTTTATTTCACTTAAATGGCTTCAGGCATGTAAGAGCGGATGTGACAGAGCCTCTTACGATGCTTTTCTTCCTACATTTACTTTAGGAAATGTCATTTTGAGAATCTTTTGTAATTGTATTTGTCTTAACCCTTTGAATAAAACGAAATTTCTCACTTCAATCATAGCAAAATATGGGTGTTCCAATGCGTAGCAAAACATGATATACCAAAAATCAGGCAACAAAAAAATAAACATAATATTTTGTTCTCTTCTTTTTTTTCGTTTTCTTCTTCTTTTTTTTCTTCAAATAATTTCTACCTTCCTTTTTACTTATAATTGATTATAACCTTAAGAAAGAATAATAAAATTTATAACCTACTTAACCTAACTTTTTACCTATTATTCACTATAACCTCAAATAATAACACATTCTCGCATGGTCGACTGTATTTACATACGGCCCTGGTTTCTGAAACAAGCGATAGATAGGAAGACAAACGACAAAAACGACAAATTTCAATTTGATTGACTGTATTTCCATAACCGCTCACATGGAAATTCCTGACAACTTTGATACTCAAAAGGTTAACCTGTTACGATAGAATGCAGAAGTAGTTAGATAATGTTTTATTTTATAACTCATTTTATTTACAGACATAATTAGTCATAAAAGATTTAAACACTTTCTTATGATTTTGACCGATAACTTTTAATTAAGAAAGTTTCGAACAATAATTCTTTATTTTAAATTGTTGTTTCACTCCTTCTTCATTATCCTTGAAAGCTTGATACATCATTCCAAGAATATCGTGTATATAAAGTGTCCCATATGAAGTTTTACTAGTAATAATCTTCCGAATAATTCGTTATTTAAAGAAGGTTTTTTAAAGAGAACTTACGATTAAAGTTTATTTTAAGAGGCCATCTTCAGATAGACTTAAATCTTGTATAGGCGAACGTACCCTTGATATTTAAAAAAGACCTTTGTATTGTTTAGACAAAACTCTATGTCTTCATTTATAATGGTATAGAGCAAGGATGGCCAACTTTATTCTATATGTGATCGACTTTTTATCCTAAAAATGTGTCGTGATCTATTTATTAAAATCTTGTCATTTATCAAACATGATTCTTGTGCACTAATAATTAACAATGGGGACCGGAGTTATTAAACCAATACTAATTGAAAAGTAGTCACAGAAATAATAAAGATTAAATTTTATTTTTTTATCTTATCTTTATTGTGTGTGTGTATGTGAGGAAAGTCTGCACCTGCATATCTCTAACCAAGCATTCATAATTTGATGTAAATCCAGACAAAGATAATGATAATGAATTTTTAATACAGAAATCAGTAAGTAGGGAAACGTTGTTTAATCTTCGTGAAATTTAAATATGAAAAAGTCAGTTCACATTAAGTATCTATAATAGATTCAAAACAAGAGTAAATATATTCACTACATTTGGTGATATTGAGATATCTTTCTCGACTGATATATTTCCAAAAATCTTCCTCAAGTTTTGTGACTTGTAAAATTAAATTAGTTTGCAGAGTTATATTTTTTATAATTTAATAGGTTTTTTTAAATATTAAATACGTCAGAAATCGTCTCCTGTCGCCTATGATCGGCCCAAAATTGTTTCGTTATCAACCGGTCGATTGCAATTGATGTGTTGGCAACCCCTGGTATAGAGCATGAGTTCCCAAAGTTTTGCCTCGATTGGCCAAATTGTAAATTCCAATATACTTGGTGGGAAAAAAAAGGTTTTATGAAAAAATATGTTCAAATTGATAAAAAGTTAGACACAAAGAAAATATTTATACTAATTTTATAACATAATTGTTCTTTATTTATGATAATAATTACTTTGTACTACCCACTACATTTTTATCCCACATAATATACAATATTATTATACAGTAAGTCTCTTACTTAGATAGTTCATTCATTCCAACGATTTCCGCGTAAGTTGAAAAACCGCGTAATTCAAGTATAATTAAAAATTAAGAAATGTAAAAAGAATTTGTATAACTTAAGGGTAGAAAAACTTAAAAAAAAAAATAATTCCCCCATGAAGAATCGAACGGTAACTACCCGCGTGAGAAGCAGAGACGATACTACTTACGCTAGCTTGCCGCTTGAAAAATGTTCTATCTTTTTCTTACAATTTTTATGACTTTGAAGCTGAATAAAAATGCATTTCTGTTTTCTTATAACATAATAAAAATGAATTAAAATTATGTCTAGACAAAAAATAAATTCCACGTTTTTAGAATATCCTTTCCTGTATATCTTGAATTAATTTTATGCGCAGATATAAAATTCTTTTTTTTCAAATATGTATTCCATTTGATACACAAATAAATTTTTACGAGACAACAAATCTGTAATATAAAATTTCCTAAAATACATAATTTAATAGGAAACATTTTTAAACTATAAATTTCGTCGTAAAAAGAATACGAATTCAATTTGATATACAAATAAATTGTTGTGAGGCAAAAAATTTATATCAATTATTTATACCAATTAATTCTATATGCAGAGACACAAAATTAATTCATTATTTTTCCTCCCGACTTTATAAATAATAATAGTTTCTGTTAAAATGAATTATTATTTTTCTTTTAATCAAGGTTCACTATTTTTGACAATAAATAAAAAAACGGCGTGCCATAAGCATCAAGATTCGATTTAAAAACGCCGCGCTTATACGCCGATACATATGGATACACATAACGCTCGACACTCAATGTCCAAGAAGAAAAATTCTCGCTATCGAATGAAAAAATAGAAAGAGAGAAATATCGGTTTCTTTTCTTACTCGACTCGCATACAGAACGCTCAACAATCGATGGACAAAACAAAAATACTCGCTATCGCATAAAAAAATGGAAAGAGAGAAATATCCAGTTTTTTTCTCACTCACACACTCGCATTCACGACCGAGAGATCTGAAGATTGTCGAATCCTCCGTTTGTGAATTAGTGCACACGGACGCTCGCACACACACTAGCCCGCTCGCGTGTAAAGACCGACGAAGAGGCGGGGCTTGTCCCCCACTCTTACAGTCATGTTTTACAAATATTTCTCGCTTATTTTTGCAAATACGAAGATACTCCTTAAAACATTTTTTATGTATTTTTCAATTGTATACAACTTTTGTTTGAAACATTTTTCGATTAAATCCCTAGATTCTAAGATACGGCCATTTTTTACCATTTTAGACCTTTTTTCTCATAAATGGCACATAATTAGCACCATTCAATTCAGCGTCTTCGAATTACCATTATATCAAAAATTCACACTCTAGTATGAAAAAATGGAAGTTTGGCTATTTTTGACTAATCTAATCAATGATTGGTTATCCAATGGTATTATTCAACCATCATTATCTGATTACGCGTGTCCGGTCGTACTAGTAAAGAAAAAAGACGGTGGTACAAAGCTTTGCGTAGACTATCGAAAGATAAATAAGAAAATAGTGAAGGACCGTTATCCGCTTCCGTTGATTGACGATCAGTTGGACGCGCTTCAGAATGTAAATGTTTTAAGTACGTTGAATTTGAAAAATGGATTTTTCCATGTACCATTAGAACAGGAAAGCAGAAAATATACATCGTTTATAGTTTATGATGGGTGATACGAATTTTTATACGTTCCGTTTGTGTTATGCAATTTTCCCTCAGTTTTCCAAAAATTTATTAATGCTGCGTTGAAGGAATTAATTAGTAAAAAGATAGTATTAACATACATGGATGATTTAAAAAGAAAGACCGTGAATCCGGAATAGAATATTTACGAGAGGTAATTCGAGTCGTCGAAAAATTTGGGCTAAACATTAAGTGGTCAAAGTGTCATTTCCTCGAATCGCAAGTAGCATTTTTAGGATATGTGATTGAGAACGGAAGGCTTCGATCTTCGAGAGGGAAAACGGAAGCAGTCATGAAGTTCCCGCAACCTTCGAGCGTAAAGTAAATTGAAAGTTTTCTGGGGCTAACAGGATTCTTTTAAAATTTATAGCTAATTATACCCTGATCGCATGGCCATTGACGGATCTACTAAAAGCAAGTGTAAAATTTGAGTTCGGGGAGAAGCAAAAGAAGCGGTAGAGCAGTTGAAGCGGACCTTAAGCAATAAACCAGTGTTGAAAATATATAGAGTTGGAGCCGAAACAGAATTACATACTGATGCTTCTATGTACGGTTATGGTGCAATCTTATTGCAACGCGACGAAAGTAATGATAAATTTCATCTGATCTACTACGCGAGTAGTAAGACTACAACGGCTGAAGCGAAATACATTAATTACGAACTCGAAGAATTAGCGATAGTAAAAGCGTTACGAAAATTTAGAATTTATCTGTTAGGTATACCGTTTAAGATAGTGACTGATTGTCAAGCATTTCGATGACCATGAATAAGAAAGACTTATGTGTGAGAGTGGCTCGGTGGACTTTGTTATTGGAAGAGTACCAATTCGAGATAGAGCATAGGCTAGGTAAAAGTATGTTGCATGTCGATTTGAGTCGGAATCCATTGCCGATCAGCATGGTGATAAATGAAAGTGATGAGAGCGTGAATTTGAGGATTGGTAAGCCGCAGCGTAGCGATAACGAACTCGAAAAGTTCTTCGAATTGGTGCAGCGAGATGAGTATAATGATTATAAGATTAGGTATGGCCTATTGTTTAAACAAGACGAAGGGGAAATGCGACTAGTACCGAAATCAATGACCACTGAAATAATTAGGCATGTGTACGAAAATGGGCATTTCTTGGCGGTAAAAATGGAGGTGTTAGTGAAACGGAATTATTGGTTCCAGAACATGCGTTCACAAATTGAAAAGGTTGTGCGTGCTTGGGTAAGTTGTATTTTAACGGAACGAAAACATGGTAAACAGGAAGGATTCCTTAATCCCATTGAAAAGGGCAGCATACCGCTGGACGTATATCACGTAGATCGTCTAGGACCGCTAAATTCGACAAAGAAAAGTTATAGACATATCTCAGTGGTGGTAGATGCTTTTTCTAAGTTTGTGTGGTTGTATGCAGTTCGGTCAATGAGTACAGCTGAAACTTTGCCATAATTCATATTCGTTTTCGTATAATTATAGTAAACCTTTTCTCGTATTACTTTAGCGGAATAACTGATTTTTTAATTGACAAACAATATGATTTATCTTTGTCTATCTACAAGCGAAATTATAATAAAGAACTTACAGGAATTTACATCACTTATTTTATTTGTTCATGTTCTATTAATAAACAAGAAAATGTTAATTTACTGATGAATATAAGATAACTCGAGTAAATAAGCAAATGAGATAGTGTAGCATTAAATTTTTAAGTTTCATAAGATTTACGTTCATTGTACTAATAAAATTTTATTTCTTTTAGATAATTGTGTTAACAGATTGTTCTGTTTTTCTGATAACAGTTTTCCCGTTGATTGAGCCAGAATGAAGCAAGATTGAGTAAGAATGAACAGAGAATTAATTCGATTGGAGACGTTTAACTATGGACAAGAATAAGAGAAGTGAAGTGAAAAATCCACGGGAACACGCTGGTATCTTCTCCATTATTACATTCAAGTAAGTAAGAAAAAGAAAACTACTATTTAAAAATAGACATATATATATAAGACTATAACTCTTATCATTAAGTGAGGATAACTAATAAACTAAAATTTGTTTTTCTGAAAACCAAAAAAACGACAATTAAAGTTTATTATTCCCACCTATTCTAAACAGTTTATTTATTAAAATATTTATAACGAATATTCTTTACTCCTTTTCACATCTGCTTTATCTTGTATTCTCTCCCTTCCTTTGTTTATCAATCGCCACTCATTTCTTTCTACCGATGTTATTAATCGATCCTTCCAACGAGAGCTGCTTGAAGTGCGACAAAACACATCAAAGGAATACATTTCCTTTACATCTCCCCCTCCCCCGGGAGAAAAGTTGTAGCAATAGTGGAGCTATGCCACTTACTTTTCTTCATTCCTCATCTGTGCTTTCTTCTTCCATCTTTGAGATTGGAATCAATTTTGTACTATGGAATAAGCCTTCTTCCGATCTTCTTCTTCCAGTTTTAATTTTATATATTGAGTTTGATATTTTCTCTATTATAGTGATATTTTCTCATCTAGTTTTTTCCTATTTAGTCTATTGCCATTTTCTATATAAACTCTATCCCCTATATTGAATTCGGAGAGTTTTCTATTCTCATCAAATAATTTCTTATTATAATCATGCGACCTAATACTTCTTCTTAAGGTTTCTTCTCTATCTTTGGTCCAATCTTCTTTATTTTTATCCTCTCTTATTTCCTCTGGTAAGATACTCGTGTCTGTACCATCTATTAAATATTTTGGCGTAAAACTGGTAACTGTGTGTTCTGTTCTATTGTATTTATCTACACATTCTCTCGCAATCGTTGTCCAAGCTTTCCTCTTTCTCCCCTTTTCATTAATTCTGCATCTTATTTTATTCACCAACGTTTGGTTGAGTCTTTCATTTAACCCATTTGAGAAAGGCGTGTCTACAGCCGTAAAAATTAATTTAATATCAGCCTCCTCGAGGAACTCCTTGAAATTTTTCGAATTAATTCCTGGATATTGGTCCGTTAGAATCATCTCAATTTTTCCCATATCTAACACGTTTCCTACTAGCTTAATGAAATCGTTAGCGCTCTGAGTTTTTGATGTTAATATAAATGCATATCTTGTGAAATGGTCGACTAGTAAGTGTAAATACTTTTTCGTGGATCTGGACCCTCCAAAACCGCCAATAGTATCAATTGACATAATCTCAAACGGCTTTGTCGCCGGACCCAGCTGTGACAATAGTCCAAATTTACTCTGGCCCCTTGACTTATTTCTTATACATATTTTACAGCTCCTACAGACTTCTTTAATATTCCTTGTTAAATTCTTCGCCGTGTATTTTGAACTAATTTTCCTCTGCATTTGTTTAACGCCTATATGACACCATTCTTTATGTACTTCTTTTATAATTATTTTACTAAATTCCTCTGATATAATAATTTTTTCTTTGTTCTTCATTTTCCTGTAATATACCCCATCTCTTGATACTATATCTTTCTTGTTCTTTTCTATGCTGTTCTGTTCTTGGTCTTTTTTAATATCTTCTAATTTTAATAAATTTACTATTTTTAAAGTTTCTTCTTCATTTTCTATCGGGTCCAATACTGGATTTCTACTCAAGCAATCTGCTTCCGTGTTTTCTTTCCCTGGTATGTATTTTATTGTAAAATCATATTGTGATAAGTAATACGCCAGATCTCCCAGTTCTTCGTCCGTTCTTGCTTTTATATTCAAGTTTTCAAGTGGTTTATGGTCCGAGTATACTTCAAATTTTCTTCCTAGCAACCAATGCTGCCAATATTTTACCGCCTCTTTGATCGCCAGGCTTCCAGATATATCGCTTTTTTTCTCTTCTGCGAATTATTCAATTTCCTCGAGAAGTATGCCACCGGTTTTTCTTTTCCGTCATTTTGTAATTGTTTTAATATTGCCCCTATACCTTCAAGCGATGCATCGGTATAGATTCTTATAGGTAGATCTTTATCGTATATTTCCAACACTGGTTGGGAACACAACAGTTCCTTTATTTCCTTAAACGATCTTTCAGTAATTTATGTAGTGGATCCAGCTTTATTGAGCTCTTTGTTATATACTCATGATAAAAGTTTATCTTTCCCAGGAACTGCCTGATATGTTTCTGTATTTTTGGTGTTGGAAAATTTTGTATTGCAACTAGGTTATCTTTCACAGGCCTAACTGAATTGTTTTGAATTATATGGCCGAAGTATTTCACAGAATCGGCAGCAAATGAACATTTTTTAAATTTCAACCTTAATCCTTCTTTCATTATCGCATCTAGTACTTTCCTTATATGACCTATGTGTTGTTCAAAAGTCTCCGAATAAATCAGTATATCGTCGATATAATTTACCGAAAATCCTGCTGTTCCATGTTTTCTCAATATGTTACTTAATATCTTCTGAAAAATAGCCGGCGCTGTCTTTAAGCCAAATGGTAGGCAGGTCCATTGATAATGACCCTCTTGCGTTATGAATCCTGTTTTCTTTCTATCTTCTATCCTCAATGGAATCGACCAAAAGGCAGAATTGATATCTAGTGTTGTGAAATATTTGCAATTCCTTGTTCTGACTATCAGGTCTTCCATTAGTGGAAAAGGTTGAACTTGTGGAATAACAATTTTGTTCAGTTCTCTGAAATCGATGCAGAGTCTGGATTTTCTATTTTCTTCTTTTTTAAATGCTAAAGTCACTGGAGCAGCAAAAGGACTATAAGACTCTTCGATTAGGTTCTCTTCCAGCAATCTTGCCACTTGTTCCTCTATCTCCTTCTTGTCCTCAATAGTACACCTGTATGGTCTCTTGCTGCAATACTTATCCACCGATAAGTCTATTCTAGCTTCATAATCCTTGACTGTTCCTATATCATACTTATCCTTGGCAAACACCGTTTTGTAATCTTTTATCAATTTGTCTATTTCAATTTTTTTCTTCCCATCCAAGTGGTCTATTTTTATCTTGAAGTCATTTTCTTCAATGTGTTCATTAAAATTTATGGAACATACCTCTGTCTTGTTATTTCCAGGACTCATTTGCTCCCCGTTTTGTTTTTGTATTTTTGTTTCTCTCTTCTGAGATATCTCTAAATTTTCATTCTGGATTAGCTTGAACGTTTTTATCATGTCCAATCCTATTATGAAATCTTCTACACCTTCTCCTTCTATCAAATATACGTCAATGTTCTTTTCCGTCTCAAAAATCTTCACCTTAATCGTAATTAAACCGTTCGTTGATTTCACACCATTAACCGTTTTTAGGTATATTTTATTTTTCCCACTCTCTGTATTCTTTTTTTTGATAAGTTTTGAATTTATTAGCGATATTTGAGACCCTGAATCATATGTCCCTTGAATTTCCAACTTATCTTCTAATAATAATTTAACTTTGATTAATGGTGTGGCTATTCGTTTTTTTCCTCCGTTATTAACTCTGCTTCAATAACCGAAGCGTTACCTACCGTGCTAGATCTATTTCTCCTGTCCCTCTCTGTCTCTCTTGTTTTGAACCAACATTTTTCTTCCGGGTGATATCTAACCCCTTTATTTAACCTCTCACAAAAGTTACATGGCTTTTTCCCCTCATTACTTTTCCTTACGTCTTTTGTATTTTCTTTGGTTCTTGCATATCTCTTACTTATCACACTTTCATATTTTCTAACTTCATTGAATAAAGTTGTTGTATTTAAACAATTTTCTCTATCTATCTTACTTAAAATGAATTCTGGTAATCCCACTGCTATGAGGGCCACCAGTGTTTCCGAATCTATGTTATTGTTCACATCTAGCAATAACCTTTCCTTTCTTATGGCATAATTTGTCAGTGAGCCATCCTTATATTTGAAAGATAGAGTGTATGTTACTGCACTCCACCCATTGTCCGCAAAAGTTTCTATAAATCGGTCTTTCCATTCATCCCATGCCGCATCAATTGTTAGTTTGTCCATGTTGCATAGTACCAGTCTGAACATGGTTTCTTCATAAATAGCCTCAATACCTCTATTTTCATTTCATCCTCTACAATTCCGAATCTTGCACATTCTTTCTCAAACGTCTCCATCCATTGTTTGGCATTTGAGTGTTTACTTGTGAATTTCTCAATCACGAATTTGTCTGCCAGATGTTTCAAATTTCCTTCTCCCTCTTTCCTTTTAGGTGCTTCTATCAGTCTTTCTGGCTCTTTCTCTTCTATTTCCTCTAGATACTGGTCCCGAAACATTATGTTCTCATCTTCATCTAAGTATACCTGTTTTAGTTTCTCACTCAATTTGATCCAAACTCTTCTAAATTGATATCTTTTCCTTTAACTATTCTTTACTCTCCTGAAGCTTTCTGTTTTCAATATCTCTACATGATCTCCTACAAATCTGCAATCTTCCGGTAAAACAAATTTCCTTCCATCAGTCGTGGCAATAGAAGTTATAACTATCGTATTTGTTTTTTCATCCTTTAATATGCCTGCGACTGTAAACTCGAATTGGAGTTTCTCCATTGTCACCAAAATTGTCGTTTTATAAGACTATAACTCTTATCATTAAGTGAGGATAACTAATAAACTAAAATTTGTTTTTCTGAAAACCAAAAAAACGACAATTAAAGTTTATTATTCCCACCTATTCTAAACAGTTTATTTATTAAAATATTTATAACGAATATTCTTTACTCCTTTTCACATCTGCTTTATCTTGTATTCTCTTCCTTCCTTTGTTTATCAATCGCCACTCATTTCTTTCTACCGATGTTATTAATCGATCCTTCCAACGAGAGCTGCTTGAAGTGCGACAAAACACATCAAAGGAATACATTTCCTTTACATATATATATAATTTCATACTTACTCAGCAGAACAAGAGAAAATTTTCGCTGTAGTACTGGAAAAACTACCAAAAATTGATGTTATAATTGAATAACTCAAAAATCATAACCTAAATTCTCAAGTTATTATTTTACAAAAAATCCTCACTTGATTTATCCAATTTATGAAATCACTTTCAAGGCGGGAGTTACATTGGCACAATATAGAAAAACACTTTTCTTTTCTATATAAGTATTTATTAGGAAAGTACAACCGAGATAAACCCTATATATGTTATAGGGAAAATAAGACTTTTAGGGATTTTGAGTTTTCCCTAGGCATAGGCCACAATGCCAAGCGATTTTTGGCAACGTAGAAAACAGAAGAATTGTTCCCTGTATGTTTTGATCCTTATCATAGCGGGACATACTAGCATTAAGTTTCAGTTTATAGAGGTGGGCATAGTATAGCCGCACGCACAGTCTCAAAAACCCACTCCGTGCACGCTTGTTGTGTGTGTGGGGGCGGGGTGTACGTTGAATGTGAGGGGCTGGGGTTACGCGCGTGTGTGTGTGTTATTCGTTGTTCGATAATGTATTCTTCTCAACGTTGCCTACGTAGTAATTTGATATTCTAGAAGATACCAAAGTATTATGTACAATGCCTTGGAAAAGTCCGTAATAATTCTTTTTTTTCCTACTTTGCCAAAAACCGCTTGGCATTGTGGCTAATGCCTAGGGAAAACTCATAATCCCTGAAGGTCCCACTTTCTTTATAACATATACAATATTTTTGATGCTATGCTCATGTAAATTGTATATAATATATCTGTAAATTGTAATAAAAATTACAAATATGTCTAGTGCGCTGAGTTCCATGACCCACGCACTTGTAAAAAGTCTCCTAATACTTTAGCTATAATATATGTAGCTATAATGCAATTGGTAGTCACCCGGCCAATAATTCTAAGTGCCCAACTCGTAAATTATTTAAATAAGAAATCAAACAATCATAATTCCAATATCATTGCAAATCCCAATTGCAAGAAATTGATAGCCCTACCTGCTCCTGCTCCTCAAATCCGTAATCGTCTTCCTCTAACCAGAGAACAAGTAGCAATTACATTCTTAAAGAACAAACGTACAAACTGCTGCAAACAAACGTGTCTACCCTTTCCCTTCCATTCCTCTAAATACTGATTATGACAATTCCTAATCAGATTTTGAAACAATATTTAAGCTATCGCAACAATTACATACTCTATGCGATTTCAAATTAATGATTGTAAATCTGTAAATTATTAGTTGAAACATCACATTTACAATTCGCTGCGCCTCGAAAATTACGATCTCTTTAAGCGCGCATAATAGACGCAAAAGGAAACGTCTGAGGATTTAACATTAGTTAAGCTATAGTTTCCTTAACACTACATCAAAATACTATGCAGTTTCCTTGCCGACAGAATCTTTTATGTAACAATTAATCGCAATCAATTCCGATATCCACTTCTTTAAGAGTTTTCCAAGGCTCAATTGTAGGCCCAATTTTGTTCAATATTTATAATAATGACATACAAGTCAATGGCTTAGTCACATTGGATTATTAGTTCCTGGCATGATTACTAAAGCCAAGCTACGTGGGCACTGTTAGTAACATGGATGGATTTCTCCATTCAGAGAAACTAAAGACAGAAACCTTTAGAGAGGCGAAAAAAGACACTCTCTGTTAGTATTAAATTAGTTTAAGAAGGTGTATATAGAGAAGTGTCTCGAACCCGTAAAAGAAGCAGTAGAAAGACGAATTAATGATATACCAAAAATATCCAAAAACATACTTGATTATTTTCGCTGACAATACTGCAACTATTATTTCATTTTGATCATCTAAATATTTCAGACAACATCTACAAACACATCTTAACTTAATTTACTAATATTTTTCTCATTGGGAAATATCTGGAAATCATCTTTGACTATTTTCTTATATGGAAGCAGGGAATCGAAGATAGAAGAAAAAAAGTTTATATTGCACTTATATCATTTTATCCTTCCTTTTGCGAAAATAATACCTTCTCTAAAAAATTGAAAAGACTTTTCTATCTAATCAATGTTCGACTCATTCTCACTTATAGAGCTCAACATAATACACATATGAAATAATTCATTATTTTTACTCTTGACTAAATAATAATAGTTTTTGTTAAAATGAATTATTGTTTTTCTTTTAATCAAGGTTCACTATTTTTTACAATAAATAAAAAAACGGCGTGCCATAAGCATCAAGATTCGATTTAAAAATGCCGCGATTATACGCCGATATATATATAGATATACAGAACGCTCGACATTCGATCGTCAAAACGGAAAATTCTCGCTGCGGAAGGTAAAATTAGAAAGAGAGAAATATCGGTTTCTTGTCTCACTCGCACTCGTATATAAAATGATCGACACTCGATGGCCAAGACGAAAAATTCTTGCTACAGCATGAAAAAATATCATAGATATATAATACAGAACGCTCAAAAATCGATGGCCAAAAGAAAAATAATCGCTATTGCATGAACAAATAGAAGGAGAGAAATATCCATTTCTTTTCTCACTCGACTCGCATTCACGACCGAGAGACCCCAAGATAACGCACACTAGTTCGCTCGCGTGTAAGGACCAACGAAGAGGCGTGGTTTGTCCCCACTCTTACAATTACCTTTCACCTTTATTTTCTCGCTTATTTTTGCAAATACGAAGATACACCTTAGAACATTTTTTTTATGTATTTTTCAATTGTCTACAACTTTTGTTTGAAACTTTTTTCGATTAAATGCCTAGATTCTAAGATACGGCCATTTTTTACCCTTTTTTACCCTTTTTCTGGGAATTGCGCCATCCAATTGCAAAAAAATTTGCACCATTCGATTTAGCGTCGTCAAATTACCATTGTATCAAATTGTAAGTGCGGTAGACCTGAAAAGTTCTCATTTGCCTTGTATTGACTGGCCTAAGTCGTAAAGTCGTTATTTTGCTAAGTCGTTTAAGTTGTTATTTTGCTAAGTCATTTACGTCGTATATTTTCTAGCTGTATAAGACGTTATTTTTACTTATTAGCCTTTAAGACGTTCCTTTTGATTTTATAATTCCTTTTATTTTTAAGAAGTGTTTATCCGTTTTTGTCATACTGATAGTTTCACAATATTCGTACTAACAAAATCTACCATTAACCTTTTGTTTCGCTGCCCCCACACCTGTTACTACATATATATATATATATATATATATATATATATATATATAGTCGTTTTATATTTCATGTCATTTTTTAAACTAAAAATGTTTACATTTGATTGTATAATTTACAATATACATACATAGATATTTTATATTTTATTTTTAATTATCAATATTCTTGTCCAAAAAATATATTAATATATAAGTTTCAAAGGGAATTATAGACGGTTAATAAATCTGATGAACAATTTATTTTGAACTAGTTGTACGTTTCGTCCCTTACTGGGGACTTCATCAGCAACTAAAAATTTATATTATG
>JACGWG010000013.1:145113-167888 GCA_023678865.1 Polistes exclamans | reverse complement strand
GTCATAATATAAATTTTTAGTTGCTGATGAAGTCCCCAGTAAGGGACAAAACGTACAATGCAAAACAACGTAAAAAAGCTGGTACAAATTTAAGTTTTACATGTTTTTTATTGTGTTGTTGAATATCATTGCGATATTATTAATATTATTATTTATTCGTAATTTTTATTTTTATTACTTAGTCTTAATTATAAAATATAAAATGTGTTTCAGGTGGATACTAAACACTTTTTTACTTGGATATAAAAGAGAGTTGCAAGAGACTGATCTATATTCGCCATTGAAAGAGGATCAAAGTAATCTTCTGGGAGATCGCATTTTTAAAATTTGGGAAGATGAAGAAAGAAAATGTCGAAAGAAAAATGACGGATCTGTACCACGATTGTACATAATATTGATAAAATGTTTTGGAAAAAGTATTATGTTGCTTGGTATAGCTTTAGCATTTATGGAGTTTGTTAGCAGGTGGGAAAACATTAAATAAATATTTTGTCAAGTTAATAATTTAGTGTTATCGTTTCGTAATTGCAATCGTAAAGTAACAAATTTTAAGTAAAATATTTACATTGTGAGATAAATTTTTTCTTTGTTTTCTGACATCAATGACAATTATGTTAAACGTTTTTAGAATAATTCAACCATTGATACTCAGAAATTTGTTGCATCTCTTAAGCACAAAAAAAGAAGTAAATCCAGGAATGTATTATTACGCTGCTGCGTTCATCTTGTTTCCCTTCATGGACTGTTTCATTGTCCATTTAACTTTGCAAGAACTAATGCATATTGGAATGAGAATAAAAGTAGCCTGTTGCTCTTTGATTTATAGAAAAATACTCAAATTGTCCAACTCTGTTTTTATAGATGGAACATCGGCTGGACAAGTAAGGAATATTATAGTTTTTCTTCTTTTAAGTTAGTTTATTAGACATAAAATAGGCTGAAAATTTATTTAAAGACGAAATGGACAATAACAATATTAATGTTACGTCCCAAAAAATGAGGTTTTAAAGAAATTTTGCTAAGCCTGTTTTAGCCACTCTGCATTCACCGAGATTAGCTTAGATCAGGCAGGTTCACTTTTCCAAGGATTAAATAGTGATAGAAAGAAAGGAAAATAATAAATATTGGACGAATTTATTCGATGTTAATCTGCTTATTAATATAAGAAGAATTTCAACAGGGCTTCAGACAAAATAGATCGATGGTGGATGTAATATTCATACTACGATAGATAAATAGCTGAAAAAGCTATAGAATTCAACAAACCGATATACATATGCTTCGTTGATCTCCAGCAAGCATTTGACAAAGTGAAGCTTGGGGACGTACTACAGATCCTGAGGGCCAGAGGAGTAAACTGCGTCATAAGACAAATAATAAAGGAACTAAATACCAACAATACAACTAAGATAAGAGCTGGAAATATGACAACGAAGAAGATCCCGATACCAAGTGGGATCAGACAGGGCGACAGTCTAAGCCCGATCTTTTTCAACCTGATCATAGACAAAATAATAAAGAAGGTGGAAACAGCTGGAGAAGGAATCAAGTTAGAAAAAGAAAAAAGAAAAATAATATGCTACGCCAGCGATGCAATCATCATGTCGGAAGACGAAGACGACTTACAAAGGATGTTGTACAAATTCGAAACTCAACATAACTATTTCGATACAGAAGACCGAATCACTCACTATCTCCAAGGAGCCCAGGCGAAGCAAGTTACCTGTATATAAGAAAAGTGTAAACCAAGTTATGCGTTTCAAATATCTACGAGTAAACATCACGAGCAATAGAAACCTAGAGGAGGAGGTAAGAGACCAAGCAACCTAAGCCTCCATAATCTTTGGATACCTTAGGGATATCAAATGGAGAAATAAGCATATAAGCATTAAAAGTGTAAAGTGAGGAAAAACACAACACAAAGAGAGCTATTAATATGATGAAATGAATGAATGATACTTTCTCGCTCTTTTTTCGCCGCTATTTATACATCGCCTCCCCTCCACATTCCCATCTTTCCTTCTCGAAACTTCTCGACCATTCTCTATCGCCAAACTTTCCAATTCCTTCTCATTCCTTCCGGTTCGGGAATGATCCAGAAGCTTCAGCGCGGTTAGCGATAAGGTGGTGATGTCTTCTAAAACAAAACCTACTCGACGATCGCACTTTTTTTGTTCTCGTCGATCGTCGGCTGGTCTTTTATAATATATATGTATCTATCCACATCTATTTAAAACTATAATATTACATTCCTTACAAAAGTAAGACACGCATTTACAAAACTTGTGTCAGACCAATTATGACCTACGCGGCAGAGACAAGGGACGTGTCCACGATAACAAAATGTATCCTGAGAACTACAGAAATGAAGACGCTACGAGCCATAACAGGGAACTCACTAAGAGACAGAAGAAGAAACAAAGAGATAAGAAAAAAATGTGAGACCCAAGACGTGGTAAGGTGAATAAGAGAGTGCAAAAGAGAGTGGCGAGACCATGTAGATAGGATGGACGACAGTAGGCTGCCGAAGGTGGCAAAAACAGAAAAAATAAGGACAAGGAGACATATACTTAATAACTTGATTTAAACTTTTGTTATATACAGGTAACTTGCTTCGCCTGGGTTCCTTGGAGATAGTGAGTGATTCGGTCTTCTGTATCGAAATAGTTATGTTGAGTTTCGAATTTGTACAACATCCTTTGTAAGTCGTCTTCGTCTTCCGACATGATGATTGCATCTCTGGCGTAGCATATTATTTTTCTTTTTTCTTTTTCTAACTTGATTCCTTCTCCAGCTGTTTCCACCTTCTTTATTATTTTGTCTATGATCAGGTTGAAAAAGATCGGGCTTAGACTGTCGCCCTGTCTGATCCCACTTGGTATCGGGATCTTCTTCGTTGTCATATTTCCAGCTCTTATCTTAGTTGTATTGTTGGTATTTAGTTCCTTTATTATTTGTCTTATGACGCAGTTTACTCCTCTGGCCCTCAGGATCTGTAGTACGTCCCCAAGCTTCACTTTGTCAAATGCTTGCTGGAGATCAACGAAGCATATGTATATCGGTTTGTTGAATTCTATAGCTTTTTCAGCTATTTATCTATCGTAGTATGAATATTACATCCACCATCGATCTAATTTGTCTGAAGCCTTGTTGTTTTTCGCTTATTCCTGTCCGCTTTATTACCTTTGCCAAGATTTTCGTTATCATCTTCTGTACTGCACTTAGGAGACTGATTTCGCGGAAATTCTTTGGTTCTGTCTTGGTTCCTTTTTTAAATATGGGAATTGTTATGTTTCCCTTCCAATGAGTTGGTACTTTTGTGTTTTAAAAATTTTATCGAATAGGGTACTTTGTTTCTCTGTTAGTGATCTTCCCCCTTATTTTTTAGTTCGTTTGTTATTTCATCTATTCCTGGTGTTTTACGGTTTTTTAGTTTGTCCATTGTTCTTTGAACTTCTTCAGACGATATAGTGTAATCGCTTAGTGGCTCCTCTTCCTCTTTCTTGCATATATTGTAAGTCTCTTTCGTTCTATCCTTATACAGCTTTAAGAAATATTTTTCCTATTCATTCGTTGTGGTTTTGGCGGTCTGCACGGATGCGGTCTAAACGTTTACATGCTTTCTTCGGTTTCGTAGCATGTTCTATATTTTTTTCTGTGGTCCGTATAGGTTGTGTTCCATGTCAGCCGAGAATTTCTCCTAGTAATCCCGTTTGATTTGTCTAATTGTTTCGTTCACCTTGTTTCTAGTTCTTCGGTAATCGTCGTATGCTGTTATATTACTTCAGTACTGTAGGTAGACGTACCTTTTTTCTTCTGCTAAGGTCCTTACTTCTTCCTCGAACCAGGGAGTGTTACTCCGTCTTCTGCTAGAGTTGCATTTTTTTTTGCCAAGGGCTTCCTTCTGTTGCTTCTTTGATGTTTGTTTTGATCTTTTGCCATGCCGTCTCTACGTTGTCTATTTCTAGAATTTTGTTTCCCATTATTTTTTTCTCTAGTCGTCTTTGGTACAGGTTTTATTGTCGATTCATCGCCTAACAATTCTATATTTAGTTTTTCTGTTGTTGTTTGTTTTCCTTTCAGCTTCGTTTTGGTGTTAAGTGTGGTTTTTCTTATTTTCGCAAGTACCAGGTTGTGATTAGTGTCTGTATTTGCTGACGTTAAAACACTGACGTCCAGTATTTTTGTGTTCCTATTAGTTATTATGTAGTCTATTATCGATTTTTGTTCTTTGGTGTTTTCGAAGGTGAATTTATGTTGCGGTGTATGTGGGTAGAATGTTTTGTTGATCCGTAGTTCATTCATGGCGCAGAAGTTAATCAGCATGTCCCCGTTGTCATTCAAGGTGTTCTCGTTGAAATGATTTTTAATTCTTTTTACTACCCTGTTGCCGATCCTTGCATTAAAATCCCCGAATATTACAGTCTCGTCTCGTCTAGAGATGTTGTCTAGATGCGCTTGCAGCAGATCGTAAAATTCCTCTTTCTCTTTTTGTGGTTTAGTGATATCTGAAGCATGTATACTGATTATGTGTTTCGTTGTCTTCTTCTGGAACTGTAGTGTTACCTGTAGTATCCTGTCGCTGATGTATTTGGACTCTATTGGCCAGTCAATAAAGGGCAAATAAGTACCCGGAGAGCTAAAAAAGTACAAATTGGATATTTATGGTAATTCGACGACGTTGAATCGAATAGTGCAAATTTTTTTGCAATTGGATGGCGCAACTCTGAGAAAAAAGGTAAAAAAGGGTAAAAAACGGCCGTATCTTAGAATCTAGGCATTTAATCGAAAAAAGTTTTAAACAAAAGTTGTGCAAAATTGAAAAATACATAAAAAATGTTCTAAGGTGTATCTTCGTATTTGCAAAAATAAGCGAGAAAATAAAAGTAAAAGGTAATTGTAAGAGTGGGGGCAAGCCACGCCTCTTCGTTGGTCTTTACACGCGAGTGAGCTAGTGTGCGTTATCTTGGGGTCTCTCGGTCGTGAATGCGAGTGCGAGTGAGAAAAGAAATGGATATTTCTCTCTTTCTATTTGTTCATGTAATAGCGATTATTTTTCTTTTGGCCATCGATTGTTGAGGGTTATGTATATCTATATATATATCGACGTATAAGCGCGGCATTTTTAATCGAATCTTGATGCTTATGGTACTCCGATTTTTTATTTATTGTCAAAGATAGTGAACCTTGATTAAAAGAAAAACAATAATTCATTTTAACGGAAACTATTATTATTTAGTCAACAAATTATGTATTTTAGGAAATTTTAAATTAAAGATTTGTTGTCTCGTAAATATATATTTGTGTATCAAATTGAATACATATTTGAAAAAGAAGAATTTTATATGTACACATAAAATTAATTCAAAATATACAGGAAAAGATGTTCTAAAAACGTGGAATTTATTTTTTGTCTAGACATAATTTTAATTCATTTTTATAAATATTATTAAATTTATATCAATTAATTAGACAAATTAATTTTATGTCAAGATACGAAATAATTCATTATTTTTACTCTTGAGTAATTATTTCCGTCCTGTTTGAGGCTTTATTGCTAGTTTCAGGAGCATTTTTATTGTTTTATACTGAGGGTAGGTTGCTAGCCTTACCCTCGAACCCTCCTTCTTTATCTAGGCTTGTGACCAGCTAGGTATTTACTAGGCGGAATTGACAATATAATATTCAATTAATAAATATATAATACAATATAAAGTTATGTTATAATATTGTACACAATTAATTGTTTGTGTAATATAATTTGAAAGTATAAATAATAATGATATATCCGCAAAATTATTTAAATGATCAAATCAGGCAATTAATTAAATTAATATAATAACTTATAAAACATAAGATATACAATATCGGTAACATAAAGTATAATAAATTTTTCAGATGGTTAATCTTATGAGTAATGATGCTAATAGATTAGATTACATAACACACAGTATTCATTATTTGTGGATCGGTCCAGTCCAAACTTTAATCATTGCCTGTGTGCTCTATTGGCAGTTGGGACTAGCTCCAGTTGCAGGTTTAGCCTTGTTTTTAATTTTTATTCCCCTTCAATGTGAGTACGTTTTTCTCTTAGAGACAATTAGAAAATGATCATATTTAGGACAATGATATTCTATCGTTTTAGGGTATATTGGAAAGAAAGCGTCTATGCTGATGCTGTTGTCAGCTCTAAGAACAGATGAAAGATTGCGTTTAATGAATGAGCTGATTACTGGTGTACAGATTATAAAAATGTATGTTTGGGAAATACCGTTTTCACGAATCGTCGAGAAAAACCGGAAGTAAGCGGTGTATCGATCATGATCGTTTAAAAAGTTCTTAATATTTATTGTTTATCTTAAATAATGTTGTCATACATATATGTAAATATACAGGGTGATTCACTAACTCTTGCCACCAAGGTAGTTCCGAAAGTATGATAGTAGCAGAAAAGTTTATAAAACAAAAGGTGCGTGAAAAATTTGGAAGTATAATATGATGTCAGTTTTTTTGCTAGGTTTAGTCGCTTCTGATATTTAATGGTCAAGTTTACTTTTTCAAATGGAATGCTATGTTTTGGCACTTATTTTCTGATAGCGGCTGGCGTTGGCGAATCCAACGATATGCAACATGAAATACAAGACTTGACAATAACAAATAAAAATTATTCGGACCATGTCTGTTCCATCCTTTGTCAAACACCTAAAGGATGACGCAACCCTTTTTTTTTGTTTGCACGTCAGGTGGAAAACCTTGCATAGGCGCCCTAGGCCCGGTACCTAAGAGAATGCCGGATTCCTACCGGCTAAAAACCACCCGCATACATTCATCCATCCCTCACGCGCGAGGGGTGGGTGGGTCCGGGTTTTATTGCGCAATTCACGCCTCACCCCTCCAGGACTAGCCAGACAGCTTCGCCTAGCATTCATCCATATCAGCACTCACACTGTCACAACACAATATATATCTTAGAAACTAGGTTCACACGATATATATATTTACAGCCGACACGCTAAACATGCAAGCACATAAGCATATGTGCACTTATACTACTTAAAAGTAACCTTAGGATTAAACTCCACCCCCTACATGCGATCAAGGCGCCGCCCGGGTCGTCCGAAGCCTCGCCCGAGGGGGCCGAGCAGGAACCAGTCTCCTACTCGGTCCCACCCTCATCCGCTCATCATCATTTACTCTCTCTCTCTCACCCCCGCGAGGATGACGCAACCCTGACGCAAGCACGACGCGGAGGAGCTGTCGCGTGACTCGCTGGTCCGCCAGACTTGACCTTCGTTGACCTTCAAAGACCTTAATGTTGCGCATCATTGGATTTGCTATGACAGCCGTTATCAGAAAGTAAAACAAACTTGTCCTTTAAATCTCAAAAGCGACTAAACCTAGCAAAAAAAAAGCTGACGTCATATTATACTTTCGAATTTTTTATAAAACTTTCGTTGCATACATTTTTTTGCTACTATCATACTTTCGGAGCTATCTTGGTGGCAAAAGTTAGTGAATCACCCTATATATTCGTTCATCAAAGTCAGGAAAATATTTTTTAAATTATATTTCATTACAGTAATTGTTTCTTTATGTAGGAAGGAAATGAACATGATAAAGAAATACTCCATTGTCCAACAGATTGGAATGACATTCGATTCTTATATACCGCGAATCTGCCTGTTCATCTCGATTATGACGTACGTTGTTACCGGTAATTACATTACCGCAGAACAAGTCTTCACGATAACGTCGTTCTTTAACATCGTTAGAAATTCTATGACTATTGGGTTTTCTTTAAGTAAAGACATTTGTTATTTTTATAAAAATAAGGAGAATAAAGATATTTTACGAATTTATAATATGGTTTGATCATAGGCATTCATCAACTAGTCGAAGGTTTGGCATCAATACGTCGTTTCGAAAGATTTATGATGCACATAGAAATTGAGAAAAGCGAGAATAAGGCTCAAGATATTAGATCACATGAAGTGATATTGAAGAATGTAACTGCAAAATGGATTGATGAAAACAAAGAGAATACTCTAACCAGAATAAATTTATCCATTGAACCTGCTAGTCTAGTTGCAATCGTTGGACAAGTAGGTTCTGGAAAAAGCAGTTTACTACAAATTATATTAGAAGAATTGCCAGTGCAGGAAGGCTTTTTGAAAATCAGTGGTAAAGTCGCTTATGTTAGCCAACAGCCATGGATTTTCGCTTCGTCAATCAGACAGAACATACTCTTTGGTCATATTATGGATAAATCTCGTTACAAGAAAACTATTCAAGTCTGCCAATTAAACGAGGACATTGCTTCGTTTCCTCACGGTGATAAAACGATCGTTGGCGAAAGAGGAATAAGTTTAAGCGGTGGTCAACGTGCTCGTATCAATCTCGCTAGAGCAGTTTATGCTAATGCGGACATTTATTTATTAGATGATCCACTTTCAGCGGTTGACGCTCGAGTAAGTAGACGTATCCTTGAAGATTGTATATGTGGATATCTGAAAGACAAGACTAGAATTTTAGTGACGCATCAGCTTCAATTTCTAAAGTCTGCTGATCAAGTAATCGCAATGCAGAATGGTTCAATTCAGACCCGAGGTGATTTTAATATGCTTGAAGCTTCTGGTGTTGATTTCACGAAGTTTTTAATGGGGGAAAAGGAGCTAGAAAAAAAAGAAGAATCTATAAAAGAAGGAAAGATTAAAGATTCGAGAGGTTTATCGAGTGAAAACATGAATGAAATATCGTTAAAAAAATTGGCACCTATTGAAGTGGTAGAGATGAGAACAACTGGACATGTGTCTGCTAAGGTTTACATCTCTTATTTCAAGGCGAGCAGGAGTCCTTTATTATTGCTACTGATGATCGTATTATTCATTTCTTATCAAATGGCTGCTAGTGGTGGCGATTTCTTTGTCGCTTATTGGGTTAACATCGAAGAAAATTCCTGGATCATCTTGGGAAATAATACAGTCTTATTTGATTGGAAAGGATCGCTTAATCGAACGGAAGTAATTTACATTTATAGTGGACTAACTGCATTGACAGCAACAGCCGCCTTCTTGCAAATGTTTTCTTACTATGAAATCTGCATGCGTTCTTCCAGAAATTTACACGACAACATGTTTCGAAGCATTGTACGAACAAGCATGCATTTTTTCCATAACAATCCAATTGGTCGTATCTTGAATAGGTAAATTTGCTAATTATTCTTTTTCCAACATTTATAAATTTCTAGTTTTCTTTCAGATTCTCCAAAGATACTGGTGCCCTTGACACACGAATGCCTATTTGTATGTTTGATATTATAATTATTGGTATTGGATTGATAGCGATAATAGTAATAGTAGGAAACATAAATCCTTGGCTGCTGATACCTGTCATTTTTATTGGCATAATTATATATTTTTTAAGAGATTTTTATTTGTCGACCAGTCGTAGCGTTAAACGATTAGAAGGAATAAGTAAGTATTTTGTGTAATATAATGCTAATATTTAAGTTTTCTTCTTAACTAGTTATTTATGTTCTTTTTTGTAAAAGCTCGATCACCGGTATTCGATCACGTAAGCGCAACGCTTCAAGGCTTGTCGACCATTAGAGCATTAAACGCTGAAAAAATTCTTATCAGAGAATTTGATAGTCATCAAGATCTGCATTCCTCTGCTTGGTTTATCTTCTTTTCAGCTTCACGAGCTTTTGGCATTTACATCGAACTTGTCTCTTTGGTGTACAATGCGATTATAATTATATTCTTCCTCTTTTTGAAGGATACTGTAGTCAGTGATGTTGGATTGGTGATCACTCAAATGTCTCTGCTTGTTGACATGTTACAATGGGGGGTAAGACAGACGGTTGAAGTCGAAAATTTGATGACTTCGGTCGAGAGAGTTCTCGAGTATAGTCATTTAAAAGAAGAACCAATGTTGGAAAGTAATCCGAAATGCAAATCACCGAAAGATTGGCCTAAACACGGACATGTCGAATTTAAAAACGTAAAACTAAAATATGGACCGATGGAACCATACATTCTAAAGGATATAACATTCACAATAATTCCAAAAGAAAAGATCGGTATCGTTGGTCGTACTGGTTCCGGAAAATCGTCTTTGATCAATGCCCTTTTTCAATTATCTAGCGTGGAAGGGGAAATTTTTATTGATGGTATTCCTATCAACACAATAGGTTTGCATGATTTTCGTTCAAAAATTAGTATTATTCCTCAAGAACCAATTCTGTTTAGTGGTAGTCTTCGGCAAAATTTGGATCCTTTTGAAGAGTATTCTGATCATATACTCTGGCAAGCCTTACAGGAAGTTGAGTTAAAACAAATAGTCGAAGAGATGGTTGCTGGTCTAAATTCTCCAGTGTTCGAAGGAGGAATGAATTTAAGTGTTGGACAACGTCAATTATTATGTTTGGCTCGTGCTATTATTAGAAACAATAAAATCATCGTTTTGGACGAAGCAACGGCAAACGTTGATCTTCGTACAGACTTGCTAATTCAACAAACTGTTAGAAATAAATTTAAAGATTGCTCAGTCCTTACGATAGCTCACAGATTAAATACGATTATGGATAGTGATAAGATACTTGTAATGGATACTGGCCGTTTAATGGTAAGCATCAAAACAATTTTGATTTGAAATTTAACTTCTGTTTTTTTAATTTAAAACAAATATTTTTTACTTAGGAATTCGACCATCCTTACATTTTGTTACAAAATAAGAGTTACTTTTATCATATAGTACAGCAAACTGGTTCTACAATGGCAAATGAACTTATGGAAATCGCAAGAAAAGTAAGAATGTTTTTTATTTCTTTGTGAAATTTTTCTATATTTTATCCGATTTTTTTCAGAGTTATTATATGATGACTGATAAATTGCCATCATGATGACAATAATTATAAGTAAAAGTAATTTTGTTCACTTTACTTTTCGAAGTCCAAGATAATGCTTTATTCTTTTATAATAAGTCATTTCTATATTTTTTATATATACTGGTGTACACTCATGAAGGAACGTCTGATGCAATCTGGTTTCTTAATTTATACAGCTGAGAGTGTTCACGTAACAAGTTTTTTTTAATCGAGCTCTTACTAAGGATAACCACTTGTTACAATTCATAAACGAATCCTAAATATCTGGAAATATCCCATGAAGAAAGAGTAGTTGTCCTTGCATTTATCTAAAGTCATCGCCACGGAGTACTTAAAATAATATTATTATTAGGTTGGTGCATATGAAATGTCGGATTTTCTTTACATGTGAACGTTTTTCCTCCTATTTTCGTTATTTTTCTGTTTCTGGTATAATTTTGTTTATGGTCGTACTGTCCATTGCCAGAGTCACATTTCAATGAAGCAGATTTTCTCAAAAGTGTTCTATTTTTTAATTTTTTTTAAATTTTGTGAGGATATAAATTCAACCGATATTCGTGTAATTTTTATATATGATTATAAACTTGGTAATAATGCTGCAAAATTTGCACGCAATATAAACCAGGCGTTTGGGGAGAATACTGTTAACGATCGAAAAGTGCATCGTTGGTTTGAAAAACTTCGGTCTCCTGAATTTTCCCTTTAAAAGAAGACCCAAGACGTCTGTAAAAAATGATGCTCTGAAAACATTTGTGGAAACGAATCCAACTTTATCTACAAGAGAACTTGCTTCTAGAATGAA
Organism: Polistes exclamans; assembly: GCA_023678865.1. Taxonomy (NCBI): domain Eukaryota; kingdom Metazoa; phylum Arthropoda; class Insecta; order Hymenoptera; family Vespidae; genus Polistes; species Polistes exclamans. Next base: position 156,198 of record JACGWG010000013.1, on the reverse strand, counting down.
AATTGACCATACAACAATATTACGACATCTTTCTGAAGTTGGCAAGATGAACAAAATGGTTAAGTGGATACAGCAATAATTAACCTAGCAAAATAAGCTTGATCAATTAAACGTATTTTCATCACTATTAACCCGATTTTTTAAATAAATTAAAATATGAAATTTTGCCGCACCTATCTTATTCACTGGATCTTTCGCTAACTAACTTTTATTTTTTTAAACATTTACAACAGTTTTTACGTGCTAAACAGTCTAAAAATGAAGACAGTCTGAAAAAGTCCATATCAGAGTTTATTGATTCTAAAGATCAGAATTTTTTTAAGACAGGCATCTGTGTGTTATAATCTCGTTGGGAAAAGTGTATTTAAACAAATAGAGTTTATTTTAAATAAATAAATAGATTTTGAAAAAAGATACGACGTTTTATATATTAACTTTAAAATCCGACATTTCATATGCACCAACCTAATACATTTTATGAAGAGCTTTGAAAAAGTTAAAATTATCCGAATTCCACATGTGTTATTATTACAACGATTCTTCTTGAAAGTAACGTTTACTTTGAAAGAAGCCACCAGATATTTAAGAACTATTTAAAAAAATATGTGTGAATGATAAACAGAACAATTGAAATCATTATTTATATTTAACAGTTTTTAACTGCATTATAAACGTACACAAAGCTACTGAATACGTTTCACATAAATTTAGTAAAATACTTAAATCTTCAATTGTACTCTATAAGAGCTTATATAATGTGTAATGATCTTGTGTTATTTTACGTGTAACTGCAAACGATTTCTAGTGACCTATTGGCACTTGTTAAATTAATGAGGAAAAATATCTTATAATATGGGTGGTAAAAGTTTAATAAATCTATATATTATATCTATTACAAGTTTTTCCGTGCCACGTGCTATTACTTTTACTTTAACTATGTAATTCTTCTAACAGAGAGCCCTATACAGCTAATCGCTGTCCCTTATATACTAATCTTACATGGACTAAAGTGGGGAGACTTACATGTGTGCGTCTCTCTCACGAACAGTAGCACACCAACACATACTTTTGCGCTACAGCACATACATTTAACCTTGCAATAGACAATGTACATATCTCAACACGCCTCCTTACATTTATATTGCCATAGATTTTATAATTCTCAATTACTTAGTCCTATTCTAATTGTAGTTCTTTTCTAAATTTTTCAAATTTTATTCGTCCTAATGCTTTAGTGAAAATATCAGCGGGATTTTTATCTGTATCAATTTTAATTACATCAATTATACTTTCTAAATAATTTTCATTTACGAAATGATAGTGTGTTTCAATATATTTTGAATTTTTTGTTAGATTTCCATATTTACTAATAATAATCGCACCTGCATTATCCTCATAAATTTCAATTGGATTCTTAATATCTATTTCAAATATCTTTAGCAAATCTTTACTTAATTTTAATTCACTCACACATGCTGATAACACAACATACTCAGCTTCGGTAGACGACTTTGTTACAATATTCTGCTTTTTCGATTTCCAATAAATAGTGTTTCCATACATTTTGATTACATATCCCGTTGTTGATTTTTTGTCAACTATGTCTCCTGCCCAATCAGCATCAACACAACATTCTAAAGTATTAGCATTTAAATTTTTCTTATAAACCAATTTTAATTCTTTCGTATAGTATAGATACTTTAATATTCTTAGTGCATATTTATTATGACTCTAGTACTAATTTTTGTATCTTATCTAATCTCGTAGTGATCATTTCTTTGTTGAAAGTATGTACAATGCAACAGACAATCACATATCACACAATTTGTACATTTTTAACAATTGATTCAGGCAAATTCGATACTTTATAAATAATCCTGTTAGGTGCAATGATTTTTGTGTATAGTTCCACAAAGCACCTCTCAAACGAGTAGTGATTTTATAAATTAACCTATGCAGAATTTCTATAGCTTACAAAGTACAAACAGTACGAAATTCTCAATAAGTCTTGTGCAGACCATCGTAAATCTCCGTGACATTTTTAATTTTTTTCCTCAACATGTCACGAATTGTGATTGCACTCAATACTAATAGGAATGCTACCTCACCTTATTACTTCATGATAGTTCTCGGGACTATCAGCACTTACAAAGTTTACATAGATACAATTAGTTATCGGATTTCCATATCTTTTTACTGGACTTTTCTTTCTTTCTGACCTCCTTATTATGTTCAAATTTTCATTGTTAGTACTCGGTTCTAAGATTTCATTTCCGTTTCTTTCATTTTCAAGTTCCTTTTCAAATTCAGTTTCACGTTCATTTTCAGGTTCAGTTTTACATTCCCTACTCACCTCGAGAGATGGAGTGGAAGAAAGTTTAGAGTCATCCATACCATTTAACTCTACTAATTTTACATTTTAATCAATTATTTCTACATGCTTAGCTACAAATACTCTATTGTTTACTAAAACTCTATAACCTACGACATCATAATCAACTATTACTCCAATATCTGCTTTTCTATCCCATTTACTTTTCCTTTTAATTTCCTTTAATTTCCTTTAACTCGAACAAAAACTCTACTACCGTATAATGTGGGGTTTTTAATATTAGGCTTTTCTCCCGTCATAATTTCATACGGAGTCTTCTTTTCTATGGTATTAGCTAACGTTCTATTTTTCAGATAAGCTGCTGCTTGAACTACTTCTGGCCAAAATCTAGTATGAATTTTCGCGTCTGCTAATAAATATCTCGCCTTTTCCATTATTGACCTATTATATCTCTCGGCTGTTCCGTTCAGTTCATGAACATACGAAGGACATGGTTCAATATAGAATCCTTTTTCTTTTGCAAAGTTGTACATATCTTTATTTAAAAATTCTCTACCGTTATCACACCTTAATTTTTTTATTCTTTTTCCGGTTAAATTTTCAACTAGATTTACGTAGCTTACAATACAGTCATAAACTTCATTTTTTCCTTTCATAACATAAATTTTGGCTACTTTACTATAATCATCGATTAAAACTAGGAAATATTTTTTACCCCTAAACCCTATAGTTTTATGTGGTCTATTTACATCCGCGTGAATTATTTCACCTATGTCTTTTGATCTGTGCCTTTCATTTTTGAATTTAGTATTTGTCATTTTGTTTTGTATACAGGTACCACATTTCAAATATTCCTTTTCTAAGTTATTTGGCAAACCTACGACTAAGTTATTTTTACTTAAAGTATTCAAATAATTAAAATTTACATGTCCGAGCATTCTATGGTATTTCTCTTTCAATGTCATACCATTAGCTATATTTTCAGTTACGTAATTTTGGCTTCTTCTGAACATAGTATTTATTTTATATAAATTATTTTCTTTGATTGCAACTCCTATTAATTCATTTTCTTTGCTATAAATTTTTGAAGTATTTCCTGACGATATAATTTTTGCATTTTCGGCGACTTTTCCGAAACTCATTAAATTCCTATCCATTTCTTTGACAAAGAATACATTTGTTAATTTGATTTCAGTTTCATTAAAATTTGTTACAAATTTAGCTTTAACATCGCCTACAATAGTTGCTTTAAGTGTACGACCATCTCCTACTTTTACATTAATCGGGTTTTCTAAAGTTTCTGATTTTACGAAATATTTATCACTATTTATTATATGGTCGGAACATCCACTATCTAAAATCCATTCTAGCTTATTTTCGCAAATGTTTACCTTAATGCTGTTATTATCGCTAACCTCTGCTAATGATGTAAAGACCTTGGGTTCAAAGCTATCTTGTCGTTGTTGATTACCTCGTCCTCGGTTGCCTCTGCCTCTGTTTTGAAAATTGCCGTTTTGTTGTTGTTCATGTATTTGCCATCTTATATTTCCCCGCGTTTGCTGTCCTCCTCGTGTACCTTTCCACGAATTTCTATCACTGTACTGATACGTACACTGATATTGGAAATGACCTTGCTTTCCGGATCTATAGCACGTTCTATCTTTTCCTTTTTCAGCTTTGAATACGTTTGAATTTTCGTAACTGTTTCTAGGATTTTGATTCTCACTTTCTCTTTTCCTAAATTCTAATTCTAATTTCGATTTAACAAATTCCACTGTTTTTTCTTTTTCTGGTAACGCATCTACAATATCAACTATATGCGACCAGCTTCCCGGTAGTGTTAACAAAAAATAATTCAACTTATCTTCGTTTGTTACCTTTTCTCCAGCATTTTTAAGTTCGTTTACTAGTTTTTCAAAATTATTATAAAAATTCGTTGGATTCTTATTTTCATCCATTTTCAAATCAAGTAGTTTTCTCTTACATAATAATTTAACTGCACTACTTTTTACTAAGAAGTTTCCATCTAATTTATCAATCATCTCTTTGGCACTTCTTTCAGAAATAATTAATTCTAGTTGAGTATTTGTTACACTGTTCACAATATAATTCTTTGCTTTTATTTCTTTTTTCTTCCATACGGCTTCTGTGATCGTTGGTGGCCTTTCATTAAGTTCAATAACTTCATTGCATTCTTTCAGTTCCAAGAATAATTTTAATTTAATTATCAATATTCTTGTCCCAACAGTATATTAATATATATGAGTTTCAAAGGGAAATTAAAGACATTTAATAAATTTGATGAACAATTTATTATGACCTTGTTGAACGTTTCGTCCCTTACTGGGGACTTCCTCAGCAACTACAAATTTTTTTTTTTTTTTTTAATTATGACTTGTTAAAAAGATATATAAACATTACAATAAATAAACTTTAATTTTTTACCTCGATCACTTAGTTCACGCGTCAATACATATTATTTTATTTTCAGAGTCATACATTACAATAAATTATAGTATAATTAATCCTAAACAACCTTACTTCGTCACATGTAATCATATACTGAATTCTATCTAGATTAGTGTTTAATAATCTAGGTATCTTCCGTATTATGATGTCCTCTATGTGTCTTGTTATGATAATTAAATTTTAATATTTCGTTATATATGTTGTTTAGATTATTCGTATCTGTCCTGTAGTTAACTGTATTGTTGTTTGTTATATGGTACATTTCACTTATGTTTCTTTTGTACCAAAACCGTGCTACAAAATAGCAAAATTTATACATCAGACACTAGCAGATTCTATATCAAGCAAACTTGTTTTTCTATTATTAAGTCCTCTTGCAACTCAACCTAATGACTAATTAAAAGCAACTGAACTTGTATGAACGTAGATTTCTCTAATATGGAGTCTTCTAGTAATTGTAAAGAGCTAGTGATGAGGAAGATAAGGGTTAAATTAAAATAAAAAATAAAAGATGTGATTGAGCAAATAGGTACAGAAAAACTTTATTGGTTCGTCAGGGAAAAGCCTTACGGCATAAAAATCCTTGATTAACTATGTAAGATTACAAGAATTAACAGTATCCACTCAAATGTTGTACACGTGTTGCTCCTCTCGATCACTTCGTCGTTTTCCAAAGCTAGTATAAGGAGTTTATAGGTGGTACCTGTACCCTTATGTTCTGCCATTTCGTCTTACGAGAGGTTTCTAGGAGTAACTTCTATTCTTTGCGTTCTTCCCTCGATGTGAACTCACTCTCTCGTCTCACCACTTCCTAAATACGCAGATTCCACCAATCTGGATAGTAGTGATTACCCCCCCCCCCCCTCCCCCTACTACTGAGAAAATCACTGAACTAATAAATAGTGTTTTGGAGTAATTCGACTTCACAGCTTATTGCACACGCTTCGAATGATAACAGCAGGGTTCTTAAATTCACTTATAATTATTATGTCGCAACAAGTGCGTCCGTATAAATGTACTTTATTGCTAGGAGTATCTATTCTATTTAGCGCTGATGTGTTTCAAGCATAATTTGACTTTTTTTACACTAATTTCCTAAGGATGGACGACGATAAAATAGAATATGATGATATAGAATTGTGTGCAGATAGTTTATCGAATTGCGATAACAAGAGTATCGATGATGATTCTAGTGACAATATTATATATCGTTCTAGAACTACTATCCGACTAAGAATTTCAAGCAGTTATGATTCAAGCTTAGATTCGGATGATTCTGTTTCTCAAGAAGAATGGTAATTAGTAGACAAACCCTCAGTCTTGGAAGAGTTTTTAGGTCGCTCAGTAATAAATACAGAGAACTTTCCGGATAGTATAGCGGATGCTGTAGCTTTATTTATTGGCGATGATTTTTTTACATTCCTCTTGTAGAGGAGTCAAATAGATATTATTACCAAAATATTGATAAATTCACAACTTTCAAGATAGCCCTCAAATGGAAAGACATTACGATACAAGACATGAAGAAATTTTTGGGGCTTATTCTTCTTATGGGAGAAATGCGTAAGTACCGAAGAGAGGATTATTAGAGCACGGATCCGTGTATAGAAACGCCAATTTTTCCGAAAATAATGACAAGAGACAGATTTCGTATGTTATGGAAAGCTTGGCATTTAATAATAATGAAGAGTTGACTGATGAATCAGACAGGCTTTCGAAAGTCAGACCACTACTGAATTACTTTGTTCTCAAGTTTATAAATATTTATAAGCCTATTCAGCATTTTTATTTGGATTAAGGAATAATACCGTGGAGGAGGAGGTTATTCTTTAGAATTTACAATGCAATGAAGATTATAAAATATGGAATTCTAGTTCGTATACTGTGCGAAAGTACTACAGGCTACATGTGTCATTTCGAAATTTATTGTGCTCAAAGAAAACAATTGATAGAAACAATTGAAACAGTTGTATCACCTTATATAGACTTGTGGCACCGTATCTACATGGATAATTATTATAATAGCGTGGAAAATACTGAAAAGCTATTACAAAATAAAATTAGAATTTGCGGCACTATTCGAAAAACTAGAGGATTTCTTGATTGTCTAGAAACCATTTCTTTGACAAAAGGAGAAATGGCCTTCAGATAAAAATGAGACATTTTAGTACAAGTATGGTAATCAAAGAAAACAGTGTATCTCATATTGACAATACATTCATGTGAAATGAAAGAAAGTAAAAACTATTGATAGAAAAACAAAGGAAAAAATAGTGAAACCTAACGCGCTGATTGACTACGATAAGTATGTGAAAGGTGTTGATCAGGCTTACCAATATTTCTCATATTACTGCATTCTAAGACAAACAATCATATGGACAAAAAATTGCTTTGTACCTTATAAATTGCACATTATTAAACTCATTTGTTGTTTATAATTCCGTGAAGGAAAAAAAAATAAGGTACAAAAATTTTTTGAAACTCGTTGCTGTTCTTCGGCTTACTGATGAAATTGTACCAGAATCTGATCCAGACTCAGAAGAACAAATACCATCAACAGCTGGCATTAGAAAAAAAGCTGCAAAAGACCACCCTCCGAGCAGACTTTCTATGGACATGAAGAAACATGTATTAGAATCAATAGTGGAAACTGGAAGAAATAAAAATGTATTACAATAATGTCATGTGAGCTCCGTTAAAAAAAATACGCAGTGTAACGCAGTATAAGTGTAAATTTTATAATGTACCCTTGCACAAAGGAAAATGCTTTGAAAGATATCACACTATAAAATATTTTTAAATTCTTGATTTTCTTAGTTTTTAATTTATAATAAAGTATTTCTATTTTTTGAAGTTATACTTTTTTTGGCGCGTTTTCTAAACTGAAGTTAGATGCGACCGAAAAATCAACACCACGAAGTTGTCGGATATTTACGATGCGCGGGCAAAGCGATTTCAAATTTTTCTCAAGCGGTCACCCATTCAAGTTCTAATCGTACTCAAGCGCTGCTTGACTTATAATGATCGAGCAGGAACTAGTGCTGTCACTGCGCCATGCCCGTTGACGCATGAACTTATTTGATATAACTCCCTTATATTAAGTGTGGATTGATTTCTATATTTTGATATTTTCGACCAGGATCAGTATACATTTAAATTTATGTTAAAGTTTTCGAGATGCCTAAAACTAATGCAGAGAAATGTAAAGAATATTGTCTTCGTAGGAAAAAGAAAAAGGAAAACAAAACGCAAATTAATGCGGAACGTTGTAGGTTGCGAAGAAAAATGATTGCACTAGGACATGAATTGTCTGCAAATGAAATTTTATGTATTCCGTCAACTTCTAATTTACTTTACGAACCATCGGCTCAGCCTGTGATTACCGGTACAAATTTAAATACTTTATTTTTTGAAGTTATTTGAAGTTATTTGAAGTTATTTTTTGAAGTTATTTGCATTTATTTTAAATTTATCCAATACTAAAAATAACGAACATGGCCTGACGAGGATTTCCTTCAGAATTCGTGTGGCATTCAATGTGTTAACAATCTATGTACGATCCGTAAAGATTGTAGATTCTTAGCGTATATTCGAAATACGCGCCTGAATCATTTTGAGAATATTGAAATGAAAAAATTCTTTCCTTGCTGAGAATATTGAGAATATCGGAATGTTGTTATCGCGCCTCTCCACTCTTTCAACCGTTGTAAAGCACGCCCTGCTGGGTCCATCAACAAAGACACTCGTCCTATTCTTTCACTGGACACCTACGACGACACGTTTTAGACAACCAGCGAAGAATTAACAAAGAAACCGATGAACAAAGCGATACAAGCTAGAAGTGAAATAAGCAAATCATAAGTATCCCTTATACTTCCATAAACATGGTGAGCCTTGTTGTTGAATCCATATACAAGCGAAGCAAACGAGAGGTGACACACGTGTTCAATCTTCTATTAGACGCAATTCCTTATTATAATTAATTTATCAACCAGAGATTTTATGCGAGAGGTGAGACACGTGGTCAATTTTTGCTTAGGCGCAATTCCTTATTATATCTAATTTATCAACCAGGGTTTTTATGCCACAAGGCTTTTCCCTGACGAGCCAATAAAGTATTATACCTTGTTGTATTGGCTCAACCAAGGGTTTTATTTCTTATTTTTTATTTTAATTAAACCCTTCTTCTTCCTCACGTATAAATAAATAAATTAAATTATACTTATGAATTTCAATATATATATACATATAAACCTTTATCAATTATATTAAATATCTTTATTTTATTTTATCATTTTATCGTCTTATTGACAAATTTAGAGTATGTATTTAATTGGCACGCGGAATAGTTGCAGTTATTTTTGATGTTGATGTTTTTTTTCGAAGTTAATTTTTTTCTTAAGTTATTTTTGAGGTTATTGAGATTATACTTGTTTTGGTACGCTAAAGAAGTACAACTTATTACGTGCGTACATAAGTACACACACACGTTTTTTTTTTTAAATTAAATAAAGAAACAAATTTTTAAAGAGAAACTAAAAGTTTTATTTCAAAAAACCAACAGTTCAAAAACTACAGCTATTTTATGAATAAGTAATTTTGCGTACGAATTGTAAAAAATGGCCCGGTATACGGGGAGAGTTGGGCGATAAGGCACCCGTGCGAGATATAAGTTCGTATTTCTGTTTTTCGTTAATAAGTATATACTTTGTTTTCTGTAAAATCAGTGAATCTTTCATTAAGATTGATCGTTAACGTGAAAAAATAAATTTGAAAATAAACGCATCCATCAGCTATAGAAAAAGGTAAGAATCTTATTTTAATTCCTTACACTGTAATAAAATTGTAACCAGCTTCCTACTTTAACTACCCTCATGATTTTTTGCTAGTTTCCCAAGCCATTTATCTCCTTTTTAGACGAATTTGTTCAATTTTGGCATTTATGCTTTTTCCATGTTAGTTTGGAATCTAGATGTAGTCCCAAATACTTCACCGTCGTTACTTGCGGAATTTCTGTATTATATAGTTGTATTTTCGGTATTTGGTTTATTCTCAGTGTAAACGTAATATGTTTACAATTTACCTTGATCTTCTTATTACGTAACTATTCTTCGAGAGAGTTGATTTGGTTTTGTAACGATTGAATTGCTTGTTGCAGGTCCTTGTTTATAATAAGCATTGCCGTGTCATCTGCAAATGTTAAGACTGTACAGTTTGCGTTTATTGATATGTCTGCCGTATAGAGGGTGTAGAGAATTGGTCCGAGGATACTTCCCAGCGGAATCCTAGCTTTGAGTAGTTCAAGTAGTTTGATGTTCGAATGAGGGTATTTTATTTTTACGTAGAATTTTTTGGTAGGGAGGTACGATTTTAGAAGTTTGTAATACGAGTGTGGAAAGCGTTTATTGATTGTTTGAAATAATACGTGATGCCACACTTTATCGAAAGCTTTTTCTATATAAGCCAGTCAACAGGGGGCAAATAAATATCTAGAGAGCTAAAAAGGTGTAAATTTGATATTTATGGTAATTCGACGACGCTGAATCGAATGCTGCTAATTTTCTTGCAATTAAATAGCGCAATTCCCAGAAAAAAGGTAAAAAAGGGTAAAAAACGACCGTATCTTAGAATCTAGGCATTTAATAGAAAAAAGTTTTAAACAAAAGTTGTAGACAATTGAAAAATACATAAAAAATGTTGGAAAGTGTATCTTCGTATTTGCAAAAATAAGCGAGAAAATAAAGGTCTTTACACGCGAGCGAGCTAGTGTGCGTTATCTTGGGGTCTCTCAGTCGAGAATGCGAGTGCAAGTGAGAAAAGAAATGGATATATCTCTCTATGGATATTTCTCTCTTTCTATTTTTTAATGCTGTAGCGAGAATTTTTCGTCTTGGACATCGAGTGTTGAGGGTTATGTATATCTATATATATATCGGCGTATAAGCGCGGCATTTTTAAATCGAATCTTGATGCTTATGGCACCCCGTTTTTCTATTTATTGTCAAAAATAGTGAACCTTGATTAAAAGCAAAACAATAATTCACTTTAAAAAAACCAATTATTATTTATATAGTCGAGAAAATAAAAATAATGAATTAATTTTGTGTCTCGGCTTATAAAATTAATTGGTATAATTAATTGATATAAATTTTTTGCCTCACAAAAATTTATTTGTATATCAAATTGAATACGTATTTTTTTTAAGACGAAATTTATAATTTAAAAATGTTTCCAAGTAAATTATGTATTTTAGAAAATATTAAATTACAGATTTGTTGTCTCGT
>JACGWG010000013.1:118501-135113 GCA_023678865.1 Polistes exclamans | reverse complement strand
ATACACCTTAGAACATTTTTTATGTATTTTTCAGTTCTCGACAACTTCTGTTTGAAACTTTTTTTGATTTAATGCCTAGATTCTAAGATACGGCCGTTTTTTACCCTTTTTTACCCTTTTTTCAAAGATCTCTTGATCCTATTGCAAAAAAATTGGCACCATTCGATTCAGCGTCGTCGAATTACCATTATATCAAGTTTCTGGCCGGGTGCTCAAAAATTGGGCACTTTGCCTCTTATTGACTGGACTATTACCACGCACCGATCGCGAGATATTACAAGAATCTTTGTTAGTAATACGGTTTCTAGGGCAATTAACCGCGATATGACCAAATTCTCTACATTCGAAGCACTTCGTACCTCTACTCTTATATGGGCATTCCTCGCTAAAATGACCCATCGCACCGCAATTTTTGCACCTCAAACGGTTATCTGATACGTTACTTATCTTTCCTCTAACGCTAGCGTCTATGTTGCTTCGACATGTCGTTGAGTTATCCATCTTCGCCTGCTGCGGGCGTCCTTGCAGCGATATATGCTCGAACGCGCTCAGAAGGGATTCCTTCCTTTTATGACCATGCACCCTTGCTTGATCTCGTAGCGATTGATCTGGTATTCCAGCGATGACGAATTCGATCATTTCTTCCTCGTCGATCTCTATCCGGTTCGCTAATATGATCTTCTCATGGAAGTAATCGCTAAAAGACTTGTCACGCTTCCAAACACGTTCCTGGAACCTCGTTCGCAAGGTCATCTTGTTGATTCGCTGATGGAACATTTTTCGCAACTCAACTAAAAGTTCATCCACTGTGAGATACAGGTATTCTCTCCGCGATCTAAACCACTCTAACGCTCGCCCCTTTAAACGCTGTACGATCATCACTTTCGTCTGGTCTTCGGTCAAATGATATATGTCACGCAGGTAGTTTACGTGGTCTTCTCATATTGTAAACTCATCTGCCTCCCCTTCAAAGTATCCAATCAATTCGGTAACAGCTTTTAAAGATAATTTATTTATCTCCGTTTGCGCAGGTGGCCGGTTCGCCTCTTCCAACTCGTACGACTGACCAATAGCAGGACTTTGTGTCCTTCACAGGATCTCTATTTCCTTCCGCGCTAGTTCCACTTCTCGTTCCGCTATCTTTTACTCTTTTCGAAAGATTTCCATCTCTCGTCTTAAAAGCGCAAGCTCATCTATACTCTCACTCACCGCGGCTACGGTTGCGTTCCGCGTTTCTTCGACATCCCTTCTCGCAATACTGTCTCCTATCACCCAATTTCCCGATGGATCAGCTTCCATAAGGCGGGCTATCAACTCGCTTTTAACACCAGTCGTGGCAAGTCCCAAAGCTGCCAACTTCTCCTTCAATTCCGATACCAAAAATTCCGAAGGCGCTTTACGTACGTCGCTCATGATTTCTTTTTTTTTTTTTTCTTCTATACTGTTTCGCACACATTACTCTTTGTCACGCTGTTCAACGCTAATTTTTCACTATCGCAAAAGTTCACACCAATTCACTATCGCAAAAGTTCACACCAATTCACTATCTCAAAACTTCACACAAATTCGCTATCGCAGTATTCGCTGTTGTTTTTCCGCAATCCTACTCTTCGCACACTGTAGCTCTTCAATCCCGGCTGAGCCCCCAATTTTGTAGGATTTTTAATGGGAAAAACAGTTCTATTCTAATTTCTATTACAAAACGCAGAACCTCTCTCTTACATCGCTCAACACTCACTACTCTTTGTCGCTCGTGCATTCATTCGTCGCATCCACACCGTCCTTTATTTCGTCTGTTGTATCCGGTTACTTAAAATCTAACAAATATATAGCCTTATGCTAACAAACCAGCGTCTTTGTCGACAGACCTAAAAGATAAGACGGCGACGCTTACCGTCTCCTACATACCATAATCCATATGGGTCATTCCATGTCAAATCGACAAATTTTTTACCTGACCCCCTTTGATTTCACTGAAAATTTTCTATCTTTTTCTAACCCCCGAAAGTTATTTTTCAGAATTTTTTCAAATTTTTTTTCCCGACTCAAAAAAAGTTATGAATTTTTGAAAAAAACCGCTCTTTTATTTTTAAATTGCCAGAACTTTTTCAAAAATTGACCGTTTGGGAACTTTTTTTTTTCAAAATTTTTGTTTTTAAATGTAGTTTTCGAAAAAAAATATGAATAAATTTTTAGAATCCCAGATATATGAAATATTTTAGTTTTTTTGAAAAACCCGTAATTTTCTCAAAGTCCGACCGTTTCTTTTTTTTTTTTTTTGCTCTAAAAATACTTCAACTAATTCTGCAATGATCCTTGTTAATTAAAAGATGTGACGACAATCGCTTCTAATTTTTTTTCTTGATTATAAAAAAATTGTTGTTGAATTTTTGCTGATTTTATATAACTTTGTTATGAAATTTTTTTTATTTCCTCGTGAAACCACAAAAATTAAAAAATAAAATTTTATTGGAGAATTTCAAGTGATTATCGTCCAAGAAATTGTTATTTTTTTAAAAAAAGTAAAAAAAAAGGACTTTTCATACTCTTAAATAAATTCACCGTCTCTTAACATTTTCAAATAAATTAAAAACATTTTTTTGTATGTTTTCAAATTATATTTTCTTTTATTTAACATAATACTTGATTCTAAAATTCAACATTACACCTATTTCTATTATATATATATAATATATATTATATATTATATATTATTTTTATTAATAACGTCAATGAGAGAAAAAAATAATTTTTTTAGAAAAAATAACAATTTCTTGGACGATAATCACTTGAAATTCTCCAATAAAATTTTATTTTTTAATTTTTGTGGTTTCACGAGGAAATAAAAAAAATTTCATAACAAAGTTATATAAAATCAGCAAAAATTCAACAACAATTTTTTTATAATCAAGAAAAAAAATTAGAAGCGATTGTTGTCACATCTTTTAATTAACGGGGATCATTGCAGAATTAGTTGAAGTATTTTTAGGGCAAAAAAAAAAAAAAAAAAAAACGGTCGGACTTTGAGAAAATTACGGGTTTTTCAAAAAAACTAAAATATTTCATATATCTGGGATTCTAAAAATTTATTCATATTTTTTTTCGAAAACTACATTTAAAAACAAAAATTTTGAAAAAAAAAAGTTCCCAAACGGTCAATTTTTGAAAAAGTTCTGGCAATTTAAAAATAAAAGAGCGTTTTTTTTCAAAAATTCATAACTTTTTTTGAGTCGGGAAAAAAAATTTTTCGGGGGGTAGAAAAAGATAGAAAATTTTCAGCGAAATCAAAGGGGGTCAGGTAAAAAATTTGTCGATTTGACATGGAATGACCCATATATTGACATAGTTGAAATAAGAAATAATTAATATTTTTTCATGGTATGTTACCGTTCAAAACAGTTACCTTTATGTAATGGAACATTGCAAAATGTGCAAACAAAACATGTTCTACTTCTTTTTTTGAACAGCACAAGCTCTACATTGTCTTTGGGGTCTCACACTTCGACCGTTAGTTACTATATTTATAAGTTTATGTGGATCTCCTTGTGGATGCAAAACTGGGTATATCAACATCTTGTTCCATACAATTAATTTCATTATATTCTGTCCACGAAAGTGTCACCTTCTGCAGGAAATTCTTGTACCTAATAGTTTTTCCGTTTAAAACTCTGTATATTTTAAATGAATTAAAAAATGCACAGTTTATAAAAAGCATTACCGCCCGTTTAGTCCATTTTTTGTTTTCCTGAAAATGGAATAGTATGCTAGATATTGGTCCGCGCGATCTACGCCCTTCATATATCTGTTATAATCTATGATAGAATTAGGCTTTCGTATTGGGTCTTTTGATCGTTTACTTCTGCTTGTGGATTTCGTCAAATGTGCTGAATGTTTAGTAGACATTATATTTACATTTCTTCTACCATTATTACATTCTTCTACCAAAATTTGGCGATTCCTACGGAATTCGTGCAGATTTCTTGAAAGTCATAATCTTTGTAGTGATGGAGGAAGACCTCTATTTTATCGAATGGTTCCCCACACTCGCACTTTATTTCGCAGTAGAATTTTAGCCATTTTGACGCTGTTATAATAATTATCTTGTTAAATGTAGTGCTATATGTTTTTATATGGCTCAATAACCGTTAAAATCGTATTTTCCAATTTTTTGCCATCAGCAGCATACACGTGAAAATGTCATATGCATCCTGTGATAGCTTCACACAGTGTTCTTACAAGTATTCCGTATTTTGTAATTTTTTCCGGATTGTGTATTTTAATGGATAGCCGACCTCTCCACGGAATAATGCATTCATCCAAAGATAATTGTTGATTGGGCTTATATACATCGTTAAATTTTCGCTGTAAATAGTCAACGATAGGCTGGATTTTAGCAAGCTTATGTGAATTATGAGGAACGTTGTCGTTTTTGTAATAATGCCAGCTCTGCATTATTTGCACAAATCTATTTCTGCTCATGACTTCAGAGAAGAATGGAGTTTCTATACTTCGATCTGGGGACCAATAGTCGTAGAACATGCCTTTTTTTCCTTACCCATTAGAACTAATAGTCCTAAAAATTTCTTCATTTCCGTTACCGTTATATCTGTCCACCTTTTCGCTTTTGATGGAATTTTATATTTTTGCATGATCTGGTAATGATATCTGTTGGATTCCTTCACTAAGTGCTCGAAAAAGTCCATTCCAATAAATAAATTAACGCTATCCATCACATTTTCTGTAGAAGTAGGCATATTTTTATGCCGGGACTGCTTTCAAAAGGTTCCAAATTTATTGCTTCATCTTCTGTCGACCATATATCTTCGTAATCTTCAATGTATTTTGTATCGTCTTCGATGTTACTTATCTCGTTGTCTTCTGAATCATTACATGTTAGTGGCAATACAGAACTCCGCTTTTGAATTATTATATCGCTAAGATCACTTTCGTCACCACTATCACTTCCTAAATAACTGTCAGGACAATCTGATAAATCGTTTAAATAAAATTCTCCACTAACATTTTTTTCGCTCATCGTGAACAGTAGATTTTTTAAAAACTGTGTGGAAATGTAAGAGTTTACGAAGCAACGTAAGTGAGCAATGTATCACGATACTAATAATAAAATGCAGACGATAAAACAAATAGCAATTGTTTATCACAATGGTAACCGATTGATAGGTTATATTTAGGTAGCTCTTAAAAAAAGCGATTAAAACGCTATTGGTTGGTAGACGTTGGCGATAAAAAGCCGATTAATAAGCGATCGGTCGGTAACCGTTGGCGATAAAAAGCCGAATAATAGGCGATCGGTCAGTAAATTGTTAAAGTAAACAATTATTCAATGATAAAATTTATACCTAATAATATTCATCAAAAAGTTACACACAATGACAGCAGCTCCATGATTTTATTTCTAAAATTTTTTAATAAATGGGAAAAGTCTGATATGAAACAAACACTTACTAGGATCATGTGAGTGTTGACAACTAGATCTATGATATATTCATAAATTCTAAATAACTTTCATGTTCCTCGATTCCATTGAGCTCCATCACTGGTTACTGCATCAGCTTTATAGTCAGCGTTTTTCAATTGTATTACACATTCAATTATACATTTGTGTATTATGTCAACTATTTGCTTCATTTGTTTATTTATAGAATCACACGTACTTAAATCTAAATTTATGAACATCACCGTCGCCTCCGTGGATAATTATCCTACTTAACATTTCGTCATTTTCAACAACACAAATTCGACGAAAACGCCTATCTCGATCGTCCTCCTTGTATATAGCTTCGTCGTCGGTACGTTATTTTCGCTGCAACGACTGCGTTTCATCGATTGCTTTTCATCGACTGCGCGTTTCATCGGTTTCAAATCGCAACGATCCTAAAGAAGTTTTCATTTTAAAAACATAAGTTTCACATCAGTCGCGTTTGGATTCAACGCGCATGATCTTTGTCCTTCCCCGCCGTTTTCTTCCATCCCCTTGCAGTAGGTTCTCCTACAAAACCCGTAGAAACTGACCTTACGAAGTTGTTCTTCGTAATTTTTCGACTTTTCGTTCTATCGAAACTAACACATTTTCCCTCTTAAAATTCATTTCTGCATTCTAAATAATCACATAAGTTTCACAGGGAATTTTGGACGGTTATTAAATCTTTATGAACGATTTATTTCGAACCAGTTGTACGTTTCGTCCCTTTCTGGAGACTTCATCAGCAACTCGATCGTTACAATTCACGAGTCAAAATACATTTTATCTTTTTTTTCAGAGTCATACATTTCAACTATCAAATTAAAAGTATTTGATTAGGTGTGATAATAGAAAGGTGTTTAGCAAGAAATTGTATTGTAAAATGTTAAATATAGTTGAAATGTAGTGAGGTAAAGTTGCAGTTGCAGTGGCATGTGCCGTTAGAGTTGAAGTTGCATTTGCAGTTGCATGTTCTGTTGAAGGTGCAGTTGCAGTTGCAGTTGCATGTGCAGTTGCAGATTTAGTCTACTGTGCAGTGGCAGTTGCAGTTTTAGTTGGTGCTGCAAGATTAGTTTCAGTAGCAGTTTTACTGGCATGTGCAGTTGCAGTACCAGTTGCTGTTCTATGTGCAGGTTGAGGTACAGTTGCAGTTTATGTTGGAGTTGCAGGTTTAGATTCAAAAGCAGTTGCAGGTGTCGTTTCAATTGCAGTTTCATGTACAATGTAGTTTTAGATGCGGTTGCAATTGCAGTTTCAGTTTTAGGTCAAGGAGCAGTTGCTGTGGCATCTATCGTTGCATGGACAGTTTTAGTGGCAGATGCAAATGCAGATATTGTTTCAGGTAAAGTTGCATTTGCAGTTTCATGCGCTGTTAGAGTTGCAGTTCCCGTTGCATGGCCAGTTGCCGTTACAGATTCAGGCTAGTGGCAGTTGCACGTAATTTGCCGTTTCTGTGGCAGGTGCATGTTTAGTTGCAGTTGCAGTTTTAGTAGCAGATGAATATGCAGTCGCAGTTTCTGGGAAAGTTACATTTGCAGTTGAATGTGCTGTTGAAGTGGCAGTTGTAGTTGCATGTTTAGTTGAAGCTGCAGTTGCAGTTGTAGGTGCAGTTAAAGTTGCTGTTGCAAATACAGTTGCAATTTCAGATGAAGTTTCAGTTGCAAATACATTTGCAATTGGAGTTGCAGTTGCAGTTGCATGTGCTGTTGCAGTGGCAGTTGCTGTTCTATGTGAAGGTGTAGGTACAACAGCAGTTTACGTTTGTGTTGCAGGTTTAGGTTCAGTTGCAGTTGCATTTGTCATTTCAGTTGCACTGGAGTATGCAACTTTTTTTGCATATGTAGTTGCTGCTGCACTTGCATTGTCAGTTGAAGTTACAGTTGCATTTGTAGTTGCAGGTACATGTGCAGTATAAGTTGTACTTTTATGTGCAGTTGCAGGTTTAGTTGCAGTTGCAGTTGCAGGTAATTGGCAGTTGCAGTTGCATGTGCTTTTGCAGTGTCAGCTTCCTATGCATGTGCAGTTTCATGTGCATGTGCAGTTGCAGTTTTAGTTGCAATAGCCGCTGTAGTTGCAGATAAAGTTGAAGTTGCAGTTACAGTTGTATGTGAAGTTGCGGGTACATTTGCAGTTGCAGTTGCAGTTGCATGTGCAGTTGCCTGTACATCTCCGGTTGCAATTTCAGTGGTAGATGCAGAGGCAAATTAGGTTTCAGTTTAGGGTAAGGTTGCAGTTGCAGTTGCATGTGCTGTTAGAGTTGCAGTTGCAGTTTCATGTGCTGTTGCATTTGCAGTTTACCTGTCTATGTGCAGGTACAGTTGCAGTAGCATTTTTTGTTGGTGTTGCAGGTCTAGTTGTAGTTGCAGTTGCATTTTCATATGCAGTTGCATTTGCAGTTCAATTACCAGTTTCATGAGCAATTGCAATGTCAGTTTACGGTTCATTTGCAGTTGCAATTAGAGTTTTAGGATTATGTGCAATTGGTTGTGCTGTTGCAGTAGTTGCTGGCGTTGCATGTGCATTTGTAGTTTCAGTTGTAGTTTCAATTTCAGTAGCAGTTGTAGTTGCAGGTGAAGTGGCAGTTGCATGTGTGGGTAAAGTTGTAGTTGCAGTTGTATATGCTGCTAGCGTTGCTGTCGCCGTTGCAAGTACGATTGCGGGTTAAGGTGCGTCTTTAGTATCAAAAACAGTTACATGTGCAGTTACATGTTCTGTAACAGTTGAAGTAGACGTTTAAAGCGCAGATGAAGGTGCCTGTATAGTTTCATTTGCAGTTGCAGATGCCGTTGCATGTGCAGTTGCAGTTTTAGTTTTATGTGCAGTGGCAGTTGCAGTTTTAGTTGGTGCTGAAGGATTAAATGCTGTTGCAGTTGTATGTGCTGTTTCAGTTGCCCTTGCATTTGTAGTTGCAGTTGCATATGCTGCACGTGTTGCTGTTGCTGTTGCATGCGCGATTGCGAAATAAGGTGCGTTTTTAGTTCTAGATGCAGTTACATGTTCAGTTACATGTGCTGTAGCAGTTAAAGTGGACGTTGCATGCGTAGGTATATATGGCACGATAGTTGTAATTGCAGTTGCATGTGTCGTTTTAGTTGCAGATGCATGTGCAATTGCAGTTTCTGCTGTAATTGCAGTTGCAGTAGCAAATGCTGTTAGAGGTAAAGTGGCATTTGCAGTTGCATATTCAGTTTCAGCTGCAGCTGCAGTAGCAGTGGCAGTTTTAGTAGCAGCTTAAGTGGCAGATGCAGATTTAATTGCAACTGCAGTTGCATGTGCTGTTGTAATTAAAGGTGCGGTAGGGGTAGCAGTTGCAGTTGCAGTAGCAGCCTTAGTTCCAGATGCAGGTTTATTTGCAGTTGCGGTTGCATGTGCTGTTTTAATTGCCGGTGCATTTTCATTTGCAGTGGCAGTTGCAGTAGCAGATGCAGCTGCAGTTCTAATGAAAGCTTCTGTTTCAGGTGCAGTGGCGTTTGATGTGTCATGTGCAGTTGCTGTTGCAGTTGTATCTGCATATGCAGTTAAAAGTGCATGTTAAGTTGCCTTTGCATAGTCAGTTGCAGGAGCATAAGCATGTGCAGTTGCATGTTCATATGCATTTGAAGTAGGAGTTTTTGTTTGTGTTGCAGGTTTTGTTGCAGTTGCAGGTTCATGTGCCGGTGCAGTGTCAGCTGTTAATGCATGTGCAGTTGCTTGTGCACGTGCAGTTGCAGTTACAGTGGATTTTGCAGTTGCAGTGGCAGGCCTTTGTTTAGTTGCAGGGTCAGGCTTATGTGCAGTCTCTTGTGCTGTTGCAGTTGCAGCTAGCGTTGCATCTGCTGTTCCAGTATCAATAGCAGGTGCATGTGCATTTGCCGTTGCATTGCTAGTTTAAGTGCATGTTCATTTGCAGTTGCAGATAATAGTTGCAGTTGCAAATACAGTTGCAATGGCAATTGCATGAACTGTTAGTGTTTCAGATGCGTAGGCAGTTGCAGCTTTATTTGTTATTGCAATTGCAAATGCAGTAGCAGTTTTAGGTAAAGCTCTTATTGCAGTTGCATGTGCTTTGGAAGTTGCAGTTGCAGTTGCAGTTTTCCGGTCTATGTGCAGGTGAAGGTACAGTAGCTATTTACGTTAGTGTTGCAGATTTAGTTGTAGTTGCAGTTGCAGATGGATTTACATAAGCAGTTGCATGTGCTGTTTGAGTTGCAGTGGCTGTTGCATATGCTGCTGCAATTACATGTGCAGTAGCAGTTGCAGGCTCATGTGCATTTGCATGTAACGTTGCATTAGCAGCTGGCAGGGCATGTGTAGTTGCAGTTGCTGTTTCATGTGCAGTTGCATGTTTTTTTTTGCAGAGGCAGCTCCCGTGTCATGTGCAGTTGCATGTGCATGTGCTGTTGCGGTTGCAGTGGTAGCTGCAGAGGTAAATAAGGTTTCAGTTTAAGGTATAGTCACAGTTTCAGTGACATTTTTCGTTTCAGTTGCAGTTCTATGTGCAGTTGCATGTGTCTTTTCAATTGCAGTTTCTTGTGCAGTAGCAGTTGCAGTTTTAGTTGCAGTTGCTAATACAGTTGCAGGTTTAGGTGGATTTGCTATAGCAGTTGCATGTGCTGTTGGTATTGTAAAAGCATGGGCAGTTACAGCTTTTTTTGTTGTTGCAATTGCAAATGCTTTTGCAGTTTCAGCTTCTTATGCATTTGCAGTTGCAGTTGCATGTGAGGTTGCAGGTACATTTGCAGTTGCAGTTGCAGTTGCATGTGCTGTTTCATGTTCCGTTGCAGAGGCAGCAGCTTTTACATGTGCAGTCGCTTGTTCATTTTCCGTTGCAGTTGCAGTTGAATTTGCAGCTGCATGTGCAGTTGCATAAGCAGTTGCATTAGTAGTTGCATGTACATTTGCAGTCGTAGTTTCAGACTTATTTTCAGTTGCGAATGGAGGCATTTGTTCAATTGCTTGTTTTGATGCAGTTTCAGCAGGCGTTGCATGTGCAGTTACAGCTGTAGTTGCAGTAATAATTGCAGAAGCATGTGCACTTGCCGTTGTGTAGCAAGTTTATGGTCATGTGCTGTAGCTGTTGCAGTTGTAGTAGTAGTTGCGAATACAGTGGCAATTTAGGTGAAGTTGCAATTGCAGTTACATGAGCTGTTTGAGTTGCCGTTGCCGTTGCTTAAGCATGTGCAGGGTCAGTTGCAATTGAATTAACTGCTTCATTTACAGTTGCTAGCCTGTGTGCAGTTGCTATTGAATTAGCGGTTGCAGGTGTAGGTGTATTTAAAGTTGTAGCTGCTGTTGCATGTGCAGTGTCAATTGCTGGTTCAGCTGCAGTTGCATGTTTATTTGCAGTTGTTGTTTAATATACTTTTGATGATTTAGCTTCCAATGCATGTATAATTGCATGTGCTTGTGCAGTTGGAGTTCTAGTTGCAAAAGAAGTTGCAGTTGCACATGCAGGTGAAGTTGCAGTTGCCGTTGCATGTTAAGTCGCCGGTACATTTGCATTCGCAGTTGCAGTTGCCTGTGCATGTGCAGTTGCCGCAGCATTGGCATTGTCTGATTTAGGTGCAGTTTTATGTGTAGCTTCAGGTAAATGTGCAGTTTTAGTTGTACTTGCATGTGCAGTTGCAGTTTCAGATGCGGTTGCAGTAGCTGTGGCATTTACTGGTGTTGGTGCATGTGCTGTTTTAGGTTCAGTTTCTGCGGCATTTGATCGTGAAATAGCAGTTTCATTGCCGTTGCAGTGCCGTTGCATGTGCAGTTGCATTTGAACTTGCCTGTGCAGTTGCTGCTGCAGTTGCAAGTATAGTTACAATTGCAGTTGCATTTGCTGTTGCAGTGTCAACTTCCTATACATTTGCAGATGCATATGCATGTGAAGTAGCAGATGCATTTGCTGTTTCAGTTGCAGTTGCAATTGCATGTTCAGTTGCAGTTGCATTTTTTTTTTTTTTGCTGCGGGTAGATAATCAGTTGCAGTTACAGGCTTATGCGCAGTAGCATGTGTCGTTGCATTTGCAGGTAGTGTTGCATATGCAGTTGCAGCTGCAGTTGCAGTTACAGTGGCTGCTACTGTGGCAGTATCAGTTGTAGTTGCTACTTCATGTGCTGTGGCAGTTTTAGTTGTAGTTGCAATTGCGATTGCAGTGGTAGTTACAGGTAAAGTTGCAGATGCAGTTGCAGTAAAAGTTGCAGCTGCAGTTGCATGTTTTGTAAGTGTTGCAGTATCCGTCTCATTGGCTATTGTAGGTTACGGTTGGTCTGCATTTGCGGTTCAGTTAGATAAGCAGTTGTCGTTGCATGCGCAATTGAATGAGCCTGTGTAGATGCAAATGCAGTTGCATTTGCAGTTTTAAGTGTACTTGTATTTGCATTTTCCAATACTGCTTTAGTTGCAGTAGATGTTGCATATACAGGTAAAGGTGCATATGCAGTTTCAGGTGCAGTGTCTGTTGCATTTGCACGTGCGAGAGCATTTTAATTTTTTGTTGCTTGTGCTGTGTCAGTTTCAGTTGCTTGTGCAGCTCCCGCTGCTAATGCAGTGGCGGTTGCCGTAGAATGTGCAGTGGAAAGTATATGCTTAGTAAGAGCTGCTTTTGCTGTCGCTTTTGCAGTGGCAGTAGCAGCTTAAGTGGCAGATGCTGGTTTATTTACAGTAGCAGTTTTATGTGCTGTTTTAGTTGCAGGAGCATTTGCAGTTATAGTTGCAGTTGCCGCTGCAGGTACATGTGCAATTGCAGTTGCAGGCTCCTATGCAGTTGCATGTGCTGTTGGTGTTTTAGATTTTGTTGCATTAGCTGTTGCATATATTTGTTGCATGACAGTTGCAGATGCAGTTACTTGTGCAGTTTTATGTGTGGTTTTAGTGTCAGGGTTGCGTCAGGGTTCCGTCAGGGTCCCCTAAGTGGGCAGGGGGTAGTAGAATTCTCCCACAGTATTCCCTGCTTGTCGTAAGCGGCGACTAAAAGAGATGGTATGCATGGTGTGTGAATGATCTCGTGTGGCTATTTCTTCCTTTAGCGCTTTCTGTCTCATCTTTTTCTACTCTTTCTCTTCTCTCAGACTTCCTTCCTTTCCGTTCCGTTCCCGATTGGGCCCTGTACCCCATATTTTTACAGTTCAGCAAATACGAGGAGTACAGCTACAGCAAAAACCGGTGTGGAAGGGAGACCCACACCACGGCGGTGTTTGGTGGTGGTAGGGCAGGCCACCCTCCGTCGACAGCAAGCAACTGTCAGGAGTCTGGGGTAGGTGACCTTGCCCCGACTCTGGTTGGAGCTACAGGAAGCGCATCGCCGGTAGTAGACCTGGTCCGGGGTGCGTCCAATGCGATAGGAAAGGAGAAGAAGGAGATGCGGACCGCGGGCACGAGCCAAGGAACGCAGAAGGGGAAGTCACCAAAGAGGTACTCCACTGCTTGGGTGAAGAGGGCAAAGCGGGTAAGACACTTAGTATATACGTCTTCGTCCGAGGAGGAAGTTTTGGGGTTCAGGGAGGAGAAAAGGTCGATCCCGGAGGGACCCCCGGTTACAGGAATAGAAACCAAGAGACTGATCGAGATAGTGAAGGACTGTACACTCGAGGCGGAGACCGAGAGAAAAAGATGTGGGAAAATCAAGGGCGACGTCTCGGGGCACGTGAAAAGGGGTCACAACGACGTCCTGCAGATCGTCAGGGTGCTGGGCGACCGGCTGGGGACAGTAGGAAATGATAGTGTCCCAGATGCCGTTGCTCAATTAAGAGCTGAGAATAAGCTCATTATGGAGAGGAACAAGTTCCTGACAGAGGAAGTCGCGCGCCTTAAGAGGGAGATGAAGCGCAGGGACGTGCTTCCCGGGAACTCTGCACCGGCAGAGATTGTTAGTGCAGTGAGTGCCGCGAGTGAAAGTGCAAGTGGTGTGATCAAAGTGGGGCACACGGTGAATAAGCCTGTACAGCGGTCCATAGGCGAGGAGAGATTAGCGACAGCTAGAGAAGAGGAAAGCATGGACCTGAGGGCCATCGCTAATTGGATCAGGTCGCTGGCGAGGTCCCAAGTAAAGATGCAGCAGAACCTCGACAGTTTAATGGGTAAACGGTCTTCGTACGCTCAGGTTGCTGCGACGACCCCCCCTACCCCTCCACCGCCGGTGGCTACTGCAACGGTCGGGGGAGAAGGAGAAGATGGCTTCACTAAGGTAGTGAGCCGAAGAAGGCGGGAAATGCTGTGATACCAGTGAGAGTGAACCCGGTGGGTACGACTAACCCCTCGGGTACTCGGAAGGAAGTTGCCTGGCCTGGAAATGGTCAGGGTCTTTCGCCCGGAGCCAAGGAAGGAAGCCAGAGGAACCGGTCGAGAAGGAACAGAGAGTCTGCAGTGGTCTTCCTTACATGCGATAAGGAAGAATCGTACAGAGAGGCTCTGCAGAAAATCCAGGAGAAAGTGAACTTTCTGGAACTGGAGATAAAAAACCTACCATGTAGGCGTGGACTCACCGGGTCGTTTATATGGCAGGTGAGAGGGAAAGGTGCAGACGCCAAGGCGGACAAAATGGCGCAAGTACTAAAAGGAGCGCTGCCGGAGGCTAAAATAAATAGACCTCAAAGGATCAGCCCTTTCAGGCTGATAGGGATACTTCCTAATGCCAGCCATAGTGACATCGAGCGCGGGCTGCTGGAGATTAGGTCAGAGACGAATCTGGGCCTCATCAAGATAGGGGACATGCAAGCTGACAGGGGTGGACTCGGAGAGGTAACAGTGGTGGCCTCGGCGGCCCTTGGTCGTGCAGCCGTGAAAAAAGGGAAGATAATAATAGGCTTCTCGTCGGCTAGAGTGTTGGCCCTGAGACAAAAGCCTCTCAAGTGCCATCGATGTTTGGCAAAGGGCCATGTTGCGGCTTCGTGTCCAAGTACGAAAACTAGAGCTGGAGTTTGCTTCATATGTGGGGAACCAGGACACATAGCAAGAACATGCAAGAACAAGGTTAGGTGCCCGGTGTGCGTCAAGGCGGGACGTGCACAAACGGGACACAGAGCGGGTTCATGGGAGTGCCTTAAGCCAGGCGTCGGGATGCCCTATTTAAGGGCGCAAGGGGGCCACCGGGGGCCCCAGCGCTGACACAAGAGGGCACAGGAGCCCCTGCGGGAAAGGACAAGATTGGGAGAGCAAACAGTACTGTGGCTAACAGTGACACTGTGTTTTGTGAAGTGCGCGAGCTGGTGGTAAGTGACTTAGACGCTATGGAGATCGTGCTACCGGAGCCTCGATCCTCCGTTAACGTCAGTGTGAACAAGGTACACTGATCGAAATGGCGGACAGCATCATTCAAGTGAACTTTAATCATGCGCGTTGTGCCCAGGACTTGCTGGCACAACGAATGCTGGAGACGGGAGCTGGCCTCGCGATTGTGGCAGAACCATGGTGGGTCCCTCCAGGGAACGGGAAGTGGTTTCCGTCCTTGGGTGGGACTCCCCTCGCTGCGGTGCTCATAGGTAAGGATGGGGGATCCTGTAGGCTAGTGCGTCAGGGGGATTATTTTGTGGCCGTTATATAGGGGGACTCACTGGTTGTTTCAATCTACTTCCCTTCCAGTGAGACTGTCAATAATTTCTGTAGACTCCTGGACGAGCTCGAAGAGCTCTTAGGAACATATCCTATTCTCCCCGCGCTCGTTGCTGGTGACTTCAATGCCCGGTTCCATGTATGGGGTCCGGAAGGCAGAAGCAACCTTAGGGGTGAGTTGCTCTGCATGTGGGCTTATCAATTAAATCTGAACTTGGGTAACCAGGTTGGCCGTCCCACGTGCGTTCAGCCGCAAGGGTCGAGCGTAGTAGATCTGACGTGGGGATCACCAGCAGCTAGTGTTCGTTTAACGGACTGGAAAGTAGATGAGACCGAGTCCTTGTCGGACCATCTATATGGAATTTTTAAATATGGACGGGAGACTGCAGGAGTCCGCGATTCCTGCCTTAAGCGCAAAGAGTCAAGATGGAACAGTAGGACTGTGGACAGAGACTGGTTGGCGGCTGCCCTTGTCTCTGGCGAGTGGACGCGCCCTACCGGTGACGTTCGGGAAAGGACGCTGAACGAATGGTGCGCATGGGAGAAGGGGACACTGAGGAGTTCAAATGACGTTGCCATGCCCAGGTGCGCGAGTGTTAGTGTCGGGGGAGGAATAAGTGTTGGTGGTCGTCGGACATCGGACGGCTGCGGGCTAGGACCACCGCGACAAGGAGGCGCTACTTTTGTGCCAGGCGGAGTGAAGACGCGGAGCAGATCGCCCAGTGCAAGGAAAGAAGAAGGGAAGCGAAGAGGACGCTCACGAGGGCGATCCGTAAGGCCAAGTGCGGGGCGTGGCGGGACTTTACCGCCGCAATAGAAGAGGATCCGTGGGGCAGGCCCTATAAATTAGTGATGGACAAACTGAGTTGTCCATACTGCTCCCTGTAACAGAGTTGCTGGAGCCGGAGGTGGTGTCGGAGGTTGTCCAGGGCCTCTTTTCGGATGGGCCGCAAAAGCCAATCCCTCAGGACATCGGGGGACAGGAGGGAGATGGTGTAACAGCGGAAGAAGTAAGGAAGGCTGCCAGCAGGATTCCCGGCGGCAAGGCTCCGAGCCCGGATGGGATTCTGGGCCTGATGGTCCGGGAGGCTGCACGTTACTGCGGAGAAGGGCTGGCAGGCTGTTACACAACCTGCATGCGATCTGGACGTTTCCCGGCGGCATGGAAGAAGGCTGTTACGTCCCAGAAGGGGGATTGCACAGGAGCAATTACAAAATTCGAAAATAGAGATAGAAAAAGAAGTTTATTCTTAACTTATAACCAAATGTAGAAAACTTAATAATAATAACAAATTTCGAATCTTAGTAACAAAAAGTGGAATACTTACGATTAATAACAAATGCAGAAAAATTATAATTAATAACAAATTTCGGAATCTTAGTATCGAATGTTAAACTACAATTACTAGCAAAAAGTCAGAGACTTAATATCTAATGCGAACTATTCAAATTATGTGTAATATACTCAATTTTATGCGAACACTGAACAATCGAATTTAAGCGGTAGCCTATATATAGGGAAAAACGCAACCCCACCACGTAGAGTCCCATTCGCAATAGTGGGAGTACCTCCCACTTACGCAAAATGCTTTCTTAACCACAATTTTCTCTCC
>JACGWG010000013.1:106556-118101 GCA_023678865.1 Polistes exclamans | reverse complement strand
GACTTGGAAGAAAATTGGTACAAAAGGAATATCAGCGAAATGTATCATATATCGAATAATAACACGGTGAATTTTAGAACAGACACAAACAATCTAAATCACATCTATAACGGAATTCTTAAATTTTAACCATAATAAACAATAGAGGACACCTTACACTGATGATATCTAGGCTAACAAACACTAGTCTAGATTGAAACAGTTTTGTTGAGGACTTTAAATAATAACGATCGAATTAACGAAGTTTAAATGTGTTGTGTTTGGAATATTAACAAAAAGAAAAATGTATGTCAAAATAAAGAAAAAAGACACTGAACTTTAAAGATTAAGGTAATATGATGAAAAATTATATTGTATGAACCTCATGTATCGTATCAAGAATTTATAATAAAATAAAATTTACAGTTGCTGAAGAAGTCCCAATAAAGGGACGAAACGTCCAACATAATCAAATTAAGTTCTACTTCTTTTCATGTCCAAATTCCCTACGAAATTTATCATTAAAAAATTATAATTTTGGACGAGAGAAAATATTAAAAAAATTATTAGTATCGTTCTACAAAAGACTTTCACGTCTCAGTGACAAATAAATTCTAAATTTCAATAAACACCATAAATCCAAACCTAAAGTTATTAGAAAATAAAATATAAAATATAAAATATAAAGTATAAAATATAAACCACATATGTCGAATTCCGCTTGTATTAATAATATAACAAATTTAATAACGTTAGGACGTAACAGGGCCAAGTTGGTGCTTTTGCGGAAGAGGAACGATATGCAAGCGGACTCCCCTGGGTCTTATCGGCCAATCTGCTTACTGGACGAGGTCGGTAAGTTGTTCGAACGTATAGTTGCGGACAAGGTTAACCGCTTCCTTATCGGAAACGGTGACCAGTCTCCGGCACAGTTCGGGTTTCGCGAGGGGCGTTCTACGAGTAACGCCATCTTAGAGGTTAAGACTTTTATGGAAGAAAGAGTAGTGAGGGGGGAGGCTGACGTCCTGATCTCGCTGGACGTCAGAAACGCGTTCAACTCGCTCTCTTGGCCCGCAATCATTCATGCGTTGCGGGCAAGGGGTTCGCCGGGGTCTTTGATTCGTATCATAGGAAGCTATCTTTCGGAGCGTCAGCTCACTTACACGGTTAAGGGGGGGTGGTGTAGTGACGCAAGAGGTTTCGCGCGGGGTTCCGCAAGGGTCGGTTTTGGGACCCTTGTTATGGGACATTGCGTATGATGGTGTCCTCTGAGCTCTGCTTCCGGGGGGGTCGCGTGTCGTGTGTTATGCGGACGACACGGCCCTTCTATCAGCATGGCGGGACATATCACAGGCGATCGCGACCGCGGAAAGAAACCTTGAGGTCCTGGTGTGGGTCGTCGAGGGATTGGGCCTTGAAGTGGCGCCGCGGAAGACGGAGGCAATAGCCTTCCCTGCCTCTGCCTTACGCAGACGCAGGAATGTTCCCCCCCCCCCCTAAGGTCCGGCTTAGGGGGACCGGTATCGAAGTGAGGACTGAGGTTAGGTATTTGGGGGTGGTCCTGGACTTGGACCTTACGTTTCGGCCTCACTTCAGGGCCTTGGTCCTGAAGTGGTGTGGTGGCGTGTTTTTGTGGAAGACATGCGGATCAGGCGGGCTGTCCCGAACCTACAGCGTAGAATCGCCATCAGGGTGTGCTGCGGGTATAGGACGGTGTCTTTTCATGCGGCCATGATGGTTGTGGGAATTATTTCCCTAGATCATCTGGCGCCTAAGGTTGCGGAAGTATATGGGGTAGTAAGCGCGGCGTAGAATCCTATCCCGCCAAGCGTGAGGGTAGTGTTTGGGGCACAGACGAGGAGGGCTGCCGTGGTCGAATGGAGGGAGGAAGAGATCGCGATCGCGGGGACGACGGGAGAAACGGGGGCGCGTGTGAGGGCTGCCGTGGCTGACCGGTTTGGGGAGTGGGTTGGGAGGCCGTACGATATTAGTACGACCTTTCACACAACTCAGCTAATGACCGGTCACGGCTGTTTTCCCGCGTTCCTACATAGGATCGGGAAGTTAGCAGGGCCGGGTTGCTTCCACTGCGACGGTGCAGTGGATGACGTGGAGCACACCTTGGTGGCGTGTCGGCGTGGAAGCAGGCCAGTGAGGTACTGCGTCGTGAGATGGGAGGAGTGCAGCTCTCGCTCGAGGGGATAGTCGGGAAAGCCCTGGCTACTCCGGAGGGGGGGTGGGCTGCATTCCAGTCCTTTTCAGGACTTGTCATGGGTGAGAAAGAGAGGGCTGAGAGAGCCAGGGAGAGAGCAGAAAGACGCGGGAGTGAGAGAGAGAGAGTGAATGATGATGAGCGGATAAGGGTGGGACCGAGTAGGAGACTAGTTCCTGCTCGGCCTTCTCGGGCAAGGCTTCGGACGACCTGGGCGGCGCCCTGCCCGCATGTAGGGGGTGGAGTTTAATCCTAAGGTTACTCTTAAGTAGTATAAGTGCACATATGCTTATGTGCTTGCATGTTTAGCGTGTCGGCTGTAAATATATGTATCGTGTGAACCTAGTTTCTAAGATATATATTGTGTTGTGACAGTGTGAGTGCTGATATGGATGAATGCTAGGCGAAGCTGTCTGGCTAGCCCTGGAGGGGTGGGGCGTGAATTGCGCAATGAAACGCGGACCTACGCACACCTCGCGCGTGGGGGATGGATGAATGTATGCAGGTAAAGTAGCAGTTGCGACTGATTTGTCATGTGCTGTTGCAGCTGCAGTTGTCGCTGCATATGCAGCTTAAGGTGCATGTTTAGATGCCTTTGCATAGGCAGTTGCAGGAGCATAAGCAGGTGCTGTTGCATGTGCATATGCAGTTGCAGTAGCAGTTTAAGTTTATGTTGCAGGTTTTGTTGCACTTACAGTTGCATGTGCTGGTGTAGTGTCAGCTGCTAATGCATGTGCAGTTTCTTGTTTATGTGCAGTAGCAATTGCAGTTGATTTTGCAGCTGCATGTGCAGTTGAATTTGCAATTGTAGGTACATTTGCAGGTGCAGTTACAGGCTCATGTTTAGTTTTAGTAGAAGGCTCATTTGCAGTTGCTTGTGCCGTTGCAGTAGCAACTGGCGTATTATCTGCAGTTTTAGTATCAATAGCAGGAGCATGTGCATTTGCAAATGCTGTTGCAGTTTTAGGTGAAACTCTAATTAAAGTTGCAGTGCTGTAAGAGTTTGCAGTATCATTAGCAGTTGCATTTGCAGTTACAGATGCAGTTTACCGTTCCATGTGCAGATGCAGGTGCAGAAGCAGTCTAGGTTAATGATGAAGGTTTAGTTGCAGTGGCAGTTTCCTGTGTCATTTCAGTTGCATATGCATTTGCAGTTGCAGTTTCAGTTCAATGTTACGTTTCTGTTGCAGGGGCATTTGCAGTGTCAGTTGCAGTTTTAGTTGCAGATTCGAATGCAGTTGCAGTTTCAGGTAAGGTTGCATTTGCAGTTTCATGTGCAAATTGAGTTGCTGTTGCAGTAACCGTTGCAAGTACAGTTAAATGTGCATGTGCATGTTTAGTTGCAGTTGCAGTTACATCTTCAGTTGTAGTTACATTTGCATGTTTAGTTGCAGGTACATGTGCAGTTTTAGTTGAACTTGCATGTGCAGTTGCAGTAGCCGTTGCATATGTAGGTGTAAGTGCATGTGCAGATTAGTTGCTGTTTCATTTGCACGTTCTAGAGCAGTTGCAGTTAAAGTTGCAGCTGCTGTAGCTGTTGCAGTCATAGTTGCTGCTTTATGTGCAGTTTTAATTTCATGTGCTGTTTTAGTTGCAGGTGAAGTTGCAGTTTCAGTAGCATGTGCTGTTGGTGTTTTAGTTGTTCTGGCATGTTCAATAGCAGGTACATTTGCAGTTGTAGATGCCGTTGCAGAGGCACCTGCTGACGCATGTTGAGTTAAAGGTGCATTTGTAGTAAGAGCTGCAGTTGCAGTAGCTTTTGCAGTAGCAGTGGCAGCTTAAGTGGCAGATGCTGGTTTATTTGCAGTTGCAGTTGCATGTGCTGTTTCAGTTGCAGGAGGATTTGCAGTTGCACTGGCAGGAGCAGTGCAGATGCAGCTGCAGTTGCAATAGCAGTATCTGTATCTTGAGCAATAGCGTTTGCTGTGTCATGTGCAGTTGCAATTACAGTTGCATTTGCAGTTGCATTTACATTTGCAGTTGTAGTTGCAGACTTTTGTGCAGTTGCAAATGCAGGCTTATGTTCAGTTGCTTGTGTTGTTGCAGTAGCAGCAGTCGTTGCATGTGCATTTGCAGCTTTAGTTGCAGTATCAATTGCAGAAGCATGTGCACTTGCCGTTGCGTTGACAGTTTAGGGTCATGTGCAGTGGCTGTTGCAGTTGTAGTTGCAGTTGCAATTGTAGCTAAGGTTGCAGTTGCAGTTATATGTGCTGTTAAAGTTGCAGTTGTTGTTGCATGAGCATGTGCATTTTTAGCTGCAGTTTTAGTTAAGGTATCTGTTTTTCTTGCATGTGCCGCTAGAGTTGCAGTGGGCGTTGAATAGGCAGTTTAAGTTTCAGATGCATGTTAGTTCCAGTTGCAGTTTTTTGTGCAGTTTCAGTTGCATGTGCATGTGCAGTTGCAGTAAACGTTGCATTCTCAGTGGAAGTTTAAGTTGTAGTTGCAGTGGCAAGTGATTCGGCAGTTTCAGAAAAAGTGGCAATTGCAGTTGCATGTGACGGTGGAGTTGCAGTTGCTGTTACATGAGCATATGCAGTTGCCGTTGCAGTTTAGTTTGCTGCTGCCTTTGCATTTGCTGTTGCAGTTGTTGTAGCAGTTTTACTTTTCTGCGCATGTGCAGTTGCAGTAGAATTAGCGGTTGCAAGTGCAGGTGTATTTACAGTTGCAGTTGCTGTTGCATGTGCAGTGTCAAGTGCCGTTTTAGCTGCTGTAGCAGGTTTATTAGCAGTTGCAGTTTTATTTGCTTTTGCAGTGTTACCTTCTAATTCATGTATAGTTGTATGTGCATGTGCAGTTGCAGTTGTAGTGGTAGCTGCAGATGCAAATGTAGTTGCAATTTTAGGTTAGGTTGCAGTTGCAGTTGCAGTCGCAGTTCTGTATGCAGTTGCAATAGCAGTTTCAGTTGCAGGTAAAGAGGTTTTTGCTGTTAGATGTGCTGTTGCCGCTGCAGTAGCCGTTTAATGTGCAGTTGAAAGTGCATGTGCATGTACATTTGCCGCTGCATTTGCTGTTCCAGTTGCAGTTGCCATTGAATGCTTAGTTACAGGTACATTTGCAGTTGCAAATACCGTTGCAGTGGCAGCTGCCGTAGCATGTTCAGTTGCGTTTGCATGTGCAGTTGCGGTTCTAGTGGCAATTGCATTTGCATTTGCAGATGCAGGTAAAGTTGCAGTTGCAGTGGAATTTGAATTGGCAGTGGAGCTGCTGTTGCATGTGAAGTTGCTGGTTCATGTGCAGTTGGAGTTGCAAATACATTGGCCGTAGCATGTGCAGTCGCGGTTGCAGTAAAATTTGCAGTTGCAGTTGATTGTGTAGATGAAGGTGCATGTGCAGTTACAGTTTAAGTAGCAGTTTCAGACCGAAAAATATAAGTTATTATCATTGGTTATCTAAACACAGTTGTCCTAGCAAGGAGAAAAATTGTTTAATTTTGAATACATTTGTTTATGAGATTCAATCTGTTTAGTGTCTAAAAGCACATTTTTCACCGTCTATGAACATTTCTCTATATATTAAATAAAATTTTTTGCTGCTTTCTGCCCCTGTACTTGGATGAAAACTATAAGATCTCTAAAGAAGTGCTAATACCTAGAAGTTTCTGAACGTTGACGTTCAAGCTTTGAAGCGCATATTAACTAATATAAATTTCAAGACAAATAAAATGAGTTGATATCATAGGTTGTCCGACTACTGCAGTCATAGAAAGAGGAAAAATCGTTCAATTTTAACTATTTTTGTTTACTGTACGTGTAGAATTCAATTTTTTTCCGACGAAAAATGATCGTTGTTAATCCAAAATCAAATCTGTTTCGTGCCTAGGAGCACATTTTTAACAGTCTATGAACATTTCTCTATATATTTAAAAATTGTTTAGCTGCCTTGTAGACCTGTACGTAGTTGAAAACTATAAGATTTAAAAAAAGTGCTTATAAACAGAAATTTAAGCTTTAAGGCGTATAATTTTGAAAATAAATTTTATGACGGAAAAATTAGTTGATATCATTGATGGTCTAACCGCAGCAGTCCCAGAAAGAGGAAAAATCGAATAATTTCAATTATTTCTGTTTACTATACGTGTAGAACTAAATTCTTCTGCAACGAATATTGATCGTTGGTAACTCAAAATCTAATCTGTTAAGTGTCTTATAGCACATATTTCACCGTCTATGAAAATTTCTCAACATATATGAAAGAATTTTTCGCTGCTTTTCAGACCGGTACGTAGTTGGAAACTATAAGATTTCTAAAGAAGTGCTAATAAACAGAAATTTTAAAACGTTGGCGTTTAAGCTTTGAAGCGTATACTTTCGAATGTAATTTTAAGTACAAAAAAATGAGTCGATATCATTGATATTCTAACTGCAGCAGTCCTAGAAAGAGGACAAATCGTATAGTTTTAACTATTACTGTTTACTATACGTGTAGAACTCAATTCTTTTTAAGCGAAAATTGATCGTTGTTAACCCGAGTTCCAATCTGTTTTGTTTCAAGGAGCACATTTTACATAGTCTATGAACATTTCTCTATATATTTGAAAGATTTTGTAGCTGTTTCCGGACCTGTGCGTAGTTGCAAAATAAAAGATCTCTAAAGAAGAGCTAATTAACAGAAGTTTTGAAACCTTGGAGTTCATGCTTTAAATCGTATATTCATGAATAAAAATTTTAAGTCTATAAAAAAATAAAAATATCATTGATAGTCCGATATCAGCAGTCCTAGAAAAAAGAAAAATCTTTCAATTTCAACTATTTATGTTTACTGTACGTGTAGAATTTATTATTTTTTTGACGATAAACGATCGTTGTTAACCTGAGATCCAATCTGTTCAGTGTATAAAAGCACATTTGTGTCTCTATATATTTAAAAAATTTATAGCTGCCTTGTAGACCTGTACGTAGTTGAAAACTATAAAATTTCTAAAAAGTGCTAATTAACAAAAGTTAAGAATCGTTGGCGTTCAAGCCTTGAGGCGTATATTTAAAAATATAAATTTTAAGACTGAAAAAAATGAGTTGATATCAATGATGATCCGACGACAACAGTCCAAGAAAGAGAAAGAATTTTTTTATTTCAATTATTTTTGTTTATTTTTCGTCTAGAATTCAATTCTTTTACGACAAAAATCGATTTTATTTACCCTGACATTAAATCTGTATAGAGTCTAAAAGCACATTTATCACTGTCTCTGAAAATTATTCAATATATTTAAAAGAAATTTTCGCAGCTTTCCGTATTAAATCTTAGTTGCAAACTATCAGATTTTTACAGATGTGCTATTTAACAGAAGTTATGAAACGTTTGGTTTCAAGCTTTAAAGCGTATGCTTACGAATATAAATATTAATTCGAAAAAAACTTTTTTACCGTCTCAGAAAATTTTTTACCATATTAAAAAGAAATTTTTGCTGTTTTCCGGATTGAATCATTGTTGGAATCTGTCCGATTTCCCTAGAAGTTCTTTCTAACAGCAGTTATGAAACGTTTGCTTTCAAGTTTTTTAGCGTAAAGAAACAAGTATAAATATAAAGTCCGAAAAAATTGAGCTGATATTACTAATATTCTGATTACTGCAGTCAACAAATAAAAAAATTCATTTTAGTATAAATATTTTAGGTCTCGTTACATGTTAAATTTAATTATTTTTCGACGGAAATCGATTGTAGCTACCCTGACATTCAATCTTTTAAATTTCATGTAGCACATTTTTCACCGTCTCTGTAAATTTTTTACTATATTTAAAAGAAGTTTTTGGTGCTTTCCGGATTAAATCTTTGTTAGAATCTATCGGATTTCTAAAAAAGTGCTTTCTAACAGAAGTTATGAAACGTTTGCCTTTAAGCATTAAAGCGTAAGCTTTCGAATATGTATATTTAGTCCGAAAAAATTTAGCTTATATACCTGATATTTCGACAACTACAGTCCAAACAAGGGTAAAAATCATTCAAATACAAACATTTTTGGTTTTGTTACGTGTTAAATTTATTTTTTTTCGACGAAAAGCGATTGTAGTTAATCTGACATCCAATCTTCTTAGATTTTAATAGCACATTATTCACTGTCTTTAAAAATTTTTCCCTATATTGAAATGAAAATTTCGCTCCTTTCCGTACTGAATCTTTTTTGGAATCTATCAGATTTCTCAAAACCGGCTTTTTAACAGGAGTAATGAAACGTTTCCTTTTAAGCTTTAAAGCGGAAGCTTACGAATATGAAAATAAGGTCCAAATAAATTAGGCTAATATACCTGATATTCTGACCACCTCTGTCCAAAAAAGTGAAAAAATCGTTTTATTACAACTATTTCGGTTTTTGTTACGTGTTGAATTTTATTATTTTTCGACGAAAAGCGATATTAGTTACCCTGACTTCAAATATTTTAGATTCTATTAGCACATTGTTCTCCGTCTTTGAAAATTTTACACTATTTTTAAAAGAAATTTTCGCTGTTTTACGGATTGAATCTTTATTGGAATCTATCAGATTTCTAAAGAAGTGCTTTCTAACGGAAGGAATAAAACGTTTGCTTTCAAGCTTTAAAGCGTAAGCTTACGAATATAAATATTTGGTCCGAAAATATTTAGCTGATATCCCTGATATTTCAACCACTGCAGCCCAAAAAAGTGAAAAAACTCATTCTAGTACAAATATTTTAGGTATTGTTACGCGTTGAATTTATTTATTTTTCGACGAAAATCGATTGTAGCTACCCTGAAATTCAATCTATTTAGATTCTATTAGCACATTTTTCGCTGTCTCTGAAAATATACTATATTTAAAAGAAATTTTCGCTGCATTCCGGATAGAATCTTTATTAGAATATATCAGATTTCTATAAAAGTTCTTTCTTACAGGAGTTACAGAACGTTTGCTTTCAAGTTTGAAGCGTAAGCTTACGAATATTTATATTTGGTAAGAAAATATTTAGCTGATCTTCCTGAAATTCCGACAAATGCAGTCCAAAGAAGTGAAAAAATCATACTAGTACAAATATTTTAGGTTTCGTAACGTGTTAAATTTTTTTATTTTTTGATGAAAATCAATTGTAGCTTCCCTGACATCCGATCTTCTTAGTTTCTTATAGCTCATTTCTTACCGTCTCTTAAAATTTTTCACTATATTTAAAAGAAATTTTCGCAGCTTTCCGGATTAAATCTTTGTTGAAATCTATCAGATTTCTAAATAAGTACTTTCTAACAGAAGGAATGAAACGTTTGCTTTTAAACTTAAAAGAATAAGGTTACGTATATAAATAATAGGTCCGAAAATATTAGGCTTATATACCTGATATTCCGACCACTGCAGTCTAGAAAAGTAAAAAAATTATTTTAGTAAAATTATTTTGTTTTTCGTTACGTGATAAATTTAATTCTTTTTCGACGAAAATCGATTGTAGCTACCCTGACATGCTTTCTTTTTAGTTTCTTATAGCACATTTTTCACCGTCCCTGAAAATTTTTCACTTTATTTAAAAGAAGTTTTTGGTGCTTTCCGGATTAAATCTTTGTTAGAATCTATCGGATTTCTAAAAAAGTGCTTTCTAACAGAAGTTATGAAACGTTTACTTTTAAGCTTTAAGGCGTAAGCTTACGAATATGAATATTAGGTCCGAAAAAATTAAGCTGATATACCTGATATTTCGTCCATTGTAGTCCAAAAAAGTAAAAAAATTCATTCTAGTACAAATATTTTAGGCTTTGTTACGTATTAAATTTAATTCTTTTTCGACGAAAATCGATTGTAGTTGCCCTGACATCCAATTTTTTTAAATTCTTATAGCACATTTTTCACCGCCTCTGAAAATATTTCACAATAATTAAAAGAAATTTTTGCTGCTTTCCGGATTGAATTTTTGTTTGAATCTATCAGATTTCTTTAGAAGTGCTTTCTAACAGAAGTTATGAAACGTATGCAATTAAGATTTATATTGTAAACTAACAAATATAAATATAAGGACCGAAAAAATAGAGCTTATATCCCTGATATTTCGGCAACTGCAGTTTAAAAAAGTGAAAAAATTCATTCTAGTACTAATATTTTAGGGTTCGTTTCGTGTCAAATATAATTCTTCTTCGGCGTAAATTGAATGTAGTTATTCTGACATCCAATCTTTTTAGGTTCAAATAGCACATTTTTCACCGTCTCTGAAAATTTTTTACTATATTTAAAGAAATTTTCGCTGCATTTTAGATTGAATCTTTGTTAGAATCTATAAGATTTCTAAAGAAGTGCTTTCTAATAAAAGTTATAAAACGTTTGCTTACAACTTTTAAAGCGTAAATTTACGAATATTTATATTTAGTTCGGAAAAATTTTTGCTGATATCCCTGATATTTCTTCAACTGCAGTAGTAAAAAGTGAAAAAATTCATTCTAGTACAAATATTTTTGGGTACCTTATGTGTCGAATTTAATTCTTTTTCGGCGTAAATGGAATGTAGTTATTCTGACATCCAATCTTTTTAGATTCAAACAGCAAATTTTTCACCGACTCTGAAAATTTTTTACTATATAAAAAAGAAATTTTCGCTGCTTTCCGGATTGAATCTTTGTTAGAATCTATCAGATTTCTATAGAATTGCTTTCTAACAGAAGTAATGAAACGTTTGCTGTCAAGCTTTAAAGCGTTAGCTTACGAATATAAATATTAGGTCCGAGAAAATTAAGCTGGTATACCTGATATTCCGACAACTGCAGTCTTAAAAACTGAAAAAATTATTCTAGTACAAATATTTTAAGTTTCGTTACGTGTTAAATTTAATTCTTTTTCGACGAAAAGCAATTGTTGTTACCCTGACATCCAATTTTTTTAGATTCTAATAGCACATTTTTCACTGTCTCTGAAAATTTTACACTATATTGAAAAGATATTTTTGCTGTTTTCTGGATTGAATATTTGTTGGAATGTATCAGATTTCTAAAAAAGTTCTTTTTAATAGAAGTAATGAAACGTTTGCTCTCAAGCTTTATAGCGTAAACTAACAAATATATATGTAGGATGTTTAAATTATATATGGATATGGTAAAAAATAGTGAGGAGTGTGATTGTAATCAGAAGTAACAATTTATTAAGTCGACAAAAATATAACACTAACACTTGACTATACCGTAGCTGGACTTACACTGAACCCGGTCCGAACTGAAACGCTTCTCTTTTATATAGTCCAGGCAAATTAGTCATATTTTGGCATGAATCTCGGAATGAGAAGATAGTCGGCTACAAACTTTTATAAACCGTATATTTCAACACCCTAAAACTTGTCTCAAAACCTACCTATCGTAGGGTGTCTGCGACTACAGATATTCCAAGGTCAAAGGTCAAAAAATCGATTTTTTACACATTTATTGCAAATATCTCG
>JACGWG010000013.1:78631-96556 GCA_023678865.1 Polistes exclamans | reverse complement strand
TTAATGTTAAAGCTCTGAATAGTAAACCTTTTATAGTTCCAATTTTTTGACTTAAAGGATGGTTTGAATAGTAATTAACACATCTTCCTGAGCTTGTTGGTTTTACATACCAATTCGTTAATATGGTTCCGTCTTCATTTCTTATAACTGTTATATCTAAGAATGGTAATGTTCCGTTGTTTTCTATTTCCATAGTAAACTGGATTTTTTCGTTTATCATATTGAAGGTTTTTAATACCACTTCAATCCCATCTTTAGGTATTGCAGTTATGATATCATCTACATATACTTTTAAGAATGGAACTGAAAAGGGTAAGTTACCTTGAATTTTTTTTAACACGTGATTCATTACCAAATTAGCTAATATTGGGCTTGCTGGATTGCCCATACTAGAACATACTTCTTTTCATGTCCAAATTCCCTACGAAATTTATCATTAAAAATTATAATTTTGGACGAGAGAAAATACTAAATATATATAAATAATGTATGGTAATATATTTTAATGGTTGTATTGTATATGTATGTTAATATATTATAATAGTTTTATTGAAAATCGAGAACGCTCAAATTTCGAATTTATTCTATATTGTTGTTATATTTTTGTACGCCAAAATTTCCTCTCCATATAATATTTATTGCCTCCGAGAATAATAATCGTCGGAACATTCTTCTCCAAGGGTTGCGTTTCGCGGGAGAGAAAATTGTGGTTAAGAAAGCATTTTGCGTAAGTGGGAGGTACTCCCACTGTTGCGAAAGGGACTCTACGTAATGATGTAGCGTTTTTTCTATATATAGGCTACCGCTTAAATTTGATTGTTCGAGTGTTCGCATAAATTTGAGTATACCACACATAATTTGTATAGTTCGCAATAGATACTAAGTGTCTGACTTTTGCTAGTAATTGTTGCTCAACATTCGATACTAAGATTCCGACATTTGTTATTAATCGTAAGCATTCCACTTTTTGTTACTAAAATCCGAAATTTGTTATTATTTTAAACTCTTGTTACCGGGACTAGATGCTTAAATCCGAACTTTGTTATTATTTTAAACTCTTGTTACAGGGACTAGATGCTTAAATCCGAAATTTGTTATTATTTTAAGCTCTTGTTACCAGGACTAGTTGCTGAAATCTGAAATTTGTTATTATTTTAAGCTTTTGTTACCGAGATTAGATGCTAAGATTCGAAATTTGATATAAGTTTAAGAATAAACTTCTTTTTCTATCTCTATTTACGAATTTTGTAATTGCCCCTGTGCAATCCCCCTTCTGGGACGTAACATAGTCAACCTGACATTTGTTCTGTTTAGTTTCTAATAGCACATTTTTACCGTCGCTATAAATTATTCAATGAATAACCAAGATATTTTCGCTGCTTTCTGGATTAAATAGTAGTAAAAACTATAAAATTTCTAAATAAGTGCTATTGAACAGAAGTTATTAAACGTTTTCTTTCAAGTTTTAAAGCGTATACTTACAAATAATAAGTGTTAAGTCTAAAAAATTTTGGCAAACATCATTTATATTTCGACTACTGCAGTCAAGAAAAAAAAAATCATTTTATTACAACTTTTTTTGGTTATTCTACGTGTAGAATTCAATACTTTTTCGACCAAATTCGATTTTAGTCAACATTATATCCATTATGTTTAGTTTCTAATAGCAAATTTTTACCGTCGCTGAATATTTTTCAATATATTTAAAAGAAATTTTCGCTACTTTCTGGATTAGATCGTACTAAAAAACTATAAAATTTCTAGAAAAGTGCTATTTAAAAGAAGCTATGAAACGTTTTCTTTAAAACTTTAAAGCGTATAATTACAAATAAAAAATGTTTAGTTCGAAAAATTTTGGCAAACATCTGCTATTTTTCGACAACTGCAGTCAAAAAAAGAGAAAAAATCATTATATTACAACTTTTTTTGATTACTTTACGTGTAGAATTCAATTCTTTTTCGACCAAATTCGATTTTAGTCAACCTGACATCCGATCTGGTTAGTTTCTAATAGCACATTTTTACTGTCGTTAAAAATTATTCAATGTATTTAAAAGATATTTTCGCTGCTTTCTGGATTGAATAGTAGTTGAAAAATATAAAATTTCTAAAAAAGTGCTTTTTAACATAAGTTATGAAACGTTATTTTCAAGCTTTAAAAATTTGAGCTAACATCATTTATATTTCGACAACTGCAGACAAAAAAGATAAATTATTTTATTACAAATTTTTTTTGGTACTTTAAGTGTAGAATTTAATTCTTTTTCGACAATATTTGATGGTAGTCAACCTGACATCCATTCTGTTTAGTTTCTAATAGCACATTTCTACCGTCCCTAAATATTTTACACAATATTTAAAAGAGATTTTCGCTATTTTCTGGTTTGATTAGTAATTGAAAAATATAAAATTACTAAAAAAGTGCTATTAAGCAAAAGCTATAAAACGTTTTGTTTCCAGCTTTAAAGCGTATACTTACATATAAAAAGTTTTAGGTTCAAGAAATTTCGGCAAACATCATTTATATTTCGACCACTGCAGTCAAAAATAAAGAAAAAATCACTTTACTACAACTTTTATTGTTACTTTACGTGTAGAATTCAATTCTTTTTCGACGAAATTCAATTGTAATCAACCTGACATCCATTCGGTTTAGTTTCTAATACCACATTTTAACCGTTACCTAAAATTTTTAAGTACATTTAAAAAAAATTTTCGCTGCTTTCTAGATTAAATAGTAGTTAAAAACTATAAAATTTATAAAAAAAGTGCTATTTAACAGAAGCTATGAAACGTTTTCTTTCAAACTTTAAAGAGAATACTTACAAATAAAAAGTGTTAGGTCCAAAAAATTTTTGCTAACAATATTTATATTTTGACCACTGCAGCTAACAAAAGAGAAAAAATCATTTTATTTATTTTTTTTGATTACTTTACGTGTAGAGTTTAATTCTTTTTCGACAAAAATCGATTTTAGTTAACCTGACATCTATTCTGTCTAGTTTTTAATAGCACATTTTTACCGTCGCTGAATATTTTTAAATATATTTAAAAGAAATTTTCGCTACTTTCTGGATTAGATCGTAGTTAAAAACTATAAAATTTCTAAAAAAGGGGTATTTAACAGAACCAATGAACTTTTTGCTATTAAGCCTTATATTTGTATTTTATTGTGTGTATCTTTTTAAATTTTGAATGGTGCCCGTTCAAGGGGGTATCCTACGCAACGAGTGAGTAGGGCGAAGCGCCGGGGCGTGTACGGCCCTGCCGAGACGTGAGGCACGCTCGACAAAGCAGTGTCTTTGTTTTTGGTGGTAGCCACGGTAGCGCTAAGATGCTTGTAAGGACTCCTTCTTTCTTCAAGCTTGAGCTCTCCCACCACATTTATTATGCTAATCACATGTATCAACAGCCACGTCGTCCTCGGGCTTTTCGGTGATTGGTCCGGCATTGCATCGCGTTTTTGTATAAAGCCCAGCGCGTTCTCGCGCCTATCATCACTCGTGATTTGTCACTCGTGATTCATCGCTCGAGATTCATCTAACTTATATTAGAAAGCTGAGACTTGCGAGAACTACTGGGAGGAGAATTATTGTATTGCGCAATACTACATCATTTAAGTTCGGCTAGCGACAAGGGACAAAAGCGGTCCTGCACGTGGCCAGAATTATTCTGATTTGTACGGATTCTTCTTCAACGTTTTAACCAGGGTTTTTATGCTAAAAGGCTTTTCCCTGACGAGACAAATAAAGCGTAAACCCGTGAGGGCATTATCGATTCACTGTACAATCCACTGGAGTACTGATTAAGGCATCGGTCGCAACAACATCACTATTGCTATGGAAATAATCATTAAACATACAGATAACGAAGCAGCTAATATGATTATAGATGCTCTAGAGGCAATAGCTATTGGATTTGGTGTTGCTGTAAAACGAGGCTTGTACTCTGGAAATAACTCCTTGTAACACAGTGCTGTCTTGCGATAAACAATCCTAAGCCGAGGCATAGGCCGTATTAACATCCGCGTTGACCCGGTGTAGCGGAGAGCTCGGCCATTTTCTACACTCGAGAGCACATACTTAACTCCTACTGCTCCTAAATTCCGTCAGTATCTGCATATTCTTTTAGTTCGGATAAAACTTGGGCAATATTGGCTTACGATGCTAAACGTATCATAATATCCAATTTTCTAAGTTTAAAATAAATTTTATCATTATATTTGACAAAGAACACTTTCGTTTCGTGTTTCAGCATATCTGGTCTATTCAAAAAAAATTTTATAATAGATTTACACAAAAAGAAAATTTACATGAATATGTATATATATATATATGTGTAATAGTTTATCAAAAAAAAATGTCATAATTTTTATTTCTAGTTA
The DNA here is from genome assembly GCA_023678865.1 of Polistes exclamans. Classification (NCBI taxonomy): domain Eukaryota; kingdom Metazoa; phylum Arthropoda; class Insecta; order Hymenoptera; family Vespidae; genus Polistes; species Polistes exclamans. The sequence goes on along the minus strand of JACGWG010000013.1, from coordinate 92,172 downwards.
ATTTTACTTTGTCCCGATAGACAATCATACTTCTATTTTTATAACTTATTTTAATGTTATTTTTAGGCAGAATCTCTAGAATCTGTTAGGGGCTAGTGTATTGGTTTTCAAACTTAGAAGTTGGTTGCTTTAAAAAATAAACGTTATTTCCGACCTCATATTTTTAGCCGCGAGCGTTTCGATCATAATAAAATTTAGATTTTATTTTCGCGTCCACCAGGTTCTGTCTTGCTATTTTCTGGGTTGACCTTATTTTACGATCTAAGTCTAAATAGTATTCTAAATAGGTGCTCTCAAGGGCAACGTTAGTAAGCACCTCTCCTGAAGGAGAATTAACTTGTTTTCCAAATACCAATTCATGATGCGTTAACTTAATTCCCTCATGTGTTCTAGTGTTATATGCGAACATAGCATATGTGAGGTATTTATTTCACTCGATCTTTTTGCTAATAACTTGTTTTAAATACTTAACTAAGACAATTTGCGAACGCTCAAGTGATCTATTATTTCGCAATTTCCCTTAGTAGGGAGCTTGTGAAATTTGTTCCTTGATCAGTCAGAATTGAGCGAGGCACTCCGAATACATTACAAAAACTATAGACTATGCCTTTCGCAATATCTACTGACGTAGCTGTCATCAGGGCTACTGCAATGAAAAACTTGGTGAATGAATCTTGTATAGTAAGGATATATTTATTACCCATTCTTGTTTCCGGAAGTGGTCTAACAATGTCAATGGCAATTTTGTCAAATGTCGCCCCTTGCGTATCGGTTAGTATCATTGGCTCTCTGGACTTACCTCTTACTAATTTCTTTAGTTGACAACTTTTGCAATTGTTAATAAATTCCTGTATATCTCTTTTTATATTTTGCCAATGATAACTCTGTCTAATTCTGTTAAAGGTTTTCCTTATTCTTTTGTGTCCGCCTATAGCAGAGGAATTGTTTTCCACAAGAATGTCATTTCGCTGTTCCAGCCCTTGGGTTTAAACTTTAATATAGCAAATTATAATCTTACAAATTTCAGATTCGAATATATCACAAAGTTTCTTTTAAACGTGCGACAATGGGATGCCATCGATACTATGTGTTTTAGAAATACTTACCGATTTAAGGCCTAATTTACGTGTAACAGAAAGTGAGCCGCTAATTGCTTCTACTAGCGTTTCTAATTTTGTAGAGTTCGCAGCTCGCTCCTTTATAGGTATTATTATTTATTTATATTTTCCAATGTTCGTTAACCTAGCACGAGTAACTACTAATTTTCTCTGATTTTGAGAGCTGTTTTTTCTTATCTAAAAGTTTTTCGCCCTCGTCACAAGGTGTACAGCGAAGATCCGTAAAAACTATTTTGTTGTTGCGCCTTAAATGCAGGGAGTCCCTTGTCTCGCGCACATTTTCCGGTATTATTCTTAAACGCATGTCTATTTTTGTCAGTGTGTACGGAGAGAATAATTTATCATATTTAGCTAAATTACTGGCACCCTCGACGTCAGAGTATTCATCGTCTGTTACTGTTATTTTTGCGTCAGCTGTTGAATGTAAGGTCGCGTCGAGATTGTCCGTCCCGTCAGGTGTCTCATCGAGGTTATAGTCTTCGTCCTCTGTCAACGCGCGTCTGACATTGAATCGAATTGGGCTGTCGTCAGAATCGTCCGCACATACAAGGAGTACGCTCCTTGTCTCCGTTGGATTTTGGGACAAGGCATCTGCATTACCATTAGCAGTTCCGGGTTTATACACGATTTTAAGCAAATAGTCAGCTAACCTCAGTCTCAATTTTACGAGTCCCGAAGTCGGATCTTAAATTGACATCAGCCAAACTAACGGTTTGTATAAATACGATTTATATAAATAACGGTCGTATAAATAAGGCCTAAAATAGTTTGTTGCATATACTACTGCCAGAAGTTCTCTTTTAATTGTAAAGTAATTCATTTCTGCTTTATTCAAAATTCGCGAGCAGCATGAGAAGGCAGATCCTTCCCGACAGGGCCCTTACTCAAGACCGCGCTAATTGCATACACGGATGCGTCTGTTGCTACGTTAAAGAGCAAGTTAATGTGTGGATACTGCAGAATTTGTTCCTTATACAATGAATTCCGTAACGATCAAAATGCATTTTCTTGGGTACTTTCCTAGCAAAATAAAACATCCTTTTTTAATAGATTAGTTAACGGCTTAGCAACTTAAGAGATAGCAGAAATAAACCTTCTATAATATCTGGCATGTCCTAAAAGTTGCCGTACAGATTTAGCATTTTTCAGTCGCGGCAATTTTCTGACAGCGTCTAATTTTTTTGGATAAGGTTTAACACCGTTTTCTCCGATGATTTGCCCTAAATAAATTACTTCTTGTCATCAAAATTCGCACTTATTAAGTTGTAACCTCATATTTGCCATACGGAGTCTATGCACGAGCTTATCAAATTTTGTCTTGTGCTCGCTAATTGACCTTGTGTAAAGAACGAATTCATCCAAATAAACAAACATTTCTTCGCTCTGTAAACCTTTTAAAACATGATCCATTAACCAATGGAAGGTTGCTGGAGCGTTTGTCAGGCGAAACGGCATTCTACTGAATTCAAAATGACCGTACATGGTCGATAACGCTGTCTTTTCGCGGTCATCTAGATGCATTTTAATTTGGTGAAATCCACACTTAAAATCAAATGTCGAAAAATATATTGCCGCGCTGAGTTGGTCTTATATTTCAGTTATATTGGGTATAGGATATGCGTCTTCTACTGTTTTCTTATTTAAGTTCCGATAATCGATCACCATCCGCCATTTGGGATTTTCCTTGAAATTTGTTTTTTTAGGTACAATTCGTATTGGAGAATTGTACGGTGAAAGCGACGGCCTAATTAATCCATCTCTCAGCAACTCAGATGTCTGTTTCCCAATTTCTTTCTTCAGAACTGGAAGGAATCTGTACTGTTTTGTGTGCACCCGAATATTTTCTCTTGTAATTATATTACGTTGCAAAATATTGGTGCATCTGAGTGGTTCGCCTGGCAAATGAAAGATATCAGTGTTTGCTGATATCAATTTTGAAATAGATTCGGCCTCTTCCGTTTCCAAATCTTCAAAACAGAGGAGGGATTTTACGAATTTCGCACGGGTGCTAAGCTTAATTTTGATTCCGGAGCACCCCTTTTCGGAGTTTCATTTGAGGAGGCGAATGCAAAAATTGTATGTACATAATGCAGATATTCGGATTGTTTGGGATCGTAGACTTCGGAAAAAGAATCGGAATTATTTGATGCTAAATTCAGAAAAGTACTTGTACTATAATCAAATATTTCAAATCTCTGAATTGCTAAAGGGACGGATTTAAAAGTCTTGTTTATCACTTTAAAATATGCTTTCCCGTTTTTATTTTTAACTAAAGCTTCACCTGCATAGAATCCAGGTTGTAGCTGCAACCGAGAGATATATTCTTCTCTTACTTCAGTGTTCGCGACGTAGCAGTAACAAATTTTTGACATTCTTGATGGAACGCGAATACTCTCGTCTGCGACAAAGAGAATTATTTTTTTGCAAAATTTTAGACAACTACTTGTGTAATCAATGGTAGCAGACTTTAAATATAGGAACTCGGTTCCCAAAATACCATTTGATTGTATAAGGAAATTTTTCTCTACTAAGGGGAATTTAACGTCCTCCCCAAATATGCGAACCTTGGCAGTGCTAAGCGTGCTATGTCTGTCTTGGGACATGCCCGTTAACTGTATTGTCTCGGTAGCGTCTATCTTTCTTGTTTCACGTAATACATTAGACTTTATCAAATTTATTTCGGCGCTAGTGCCGTTTATCAATGTTACAATACTAATCAACTCTTGAGAGGTACTTGTGACAAATTGAGCCTTATTAACCGGTTTTTATTTTATTTGTCCGATGTCGACAGTCCCGGTTTTGGCGGCGGAGTTCTCGGACGCGGTTTGGGAGAAGAAGAACGGCGTGTGTCTGCCGCCAGACCAGTCTTGTCGTTTCCCTGGTTCTGATTATTTCGTTGTTCATTTTTATATTTTAAAGATCGACATTCGTACTTCCAATGTCCTAGTTTCTTGCAATACTTGCAATGCCCCTTTTCTTCGTTACCTCGATTAAAGTGAACTTCTACCTGACTTTGTCTTTAGCCAGCAGTTATTTTCTCTATGACCCTGCTTTTTGCAGTGCCTGCAAATTATTATTTCCCTAATCTATCTTACATTTGCAACGCAATTCCTAAAAGTCGGAGAAGCTGTTCTTTTAGAGTCCTCTTGAATTTGTTAATCTATTCGAAGTAGACATATCAGGGCTGAACTAAAATTGGTATACCGCTCGAATCGCAATGCAGTACGATAATCTGATGGCAGCCCGCGAACGAAGGCGTCAAAACCTTCCTCTTTTATTTTGCGCTTTACAGATCGTTCCGAACACCTAATCTGCTTTGATTTCTTATCAATTATTGACTGTGTCAAATCACAGACGCCACTAAAATAATCAAGAACTTTCTCTTAAAGTTTTTTTAAATTCGGTTGCTAGTTGTCCGCGATAGTAATTTGATTTATGTTCTGGCAAGAATGCATCCTTCAGCCGATCTATTAGCTGCTCTACCTTAGTTATTTTTAGATTTTCGAAACCAATATATGCGTGTCCGTTCAATTTTGAAATAAGCAGTCTGGTAGGTGAATTTTCTGTTTCGGCAGTATAATGAGAGGGCAAATAATCAAGAGCTCTTTTACAAGCTCTTGCAGATTAGGAAATCGAGATGTTATAACCATCGAACCTCGGTACAGCTTTTGTAATTTCGCGCAATTTGATTGAAGCATTCGTTTTACGCGGAAGTAGAGAGGGCGGACGCGGTGCAGCCGCTGCCCCCCTAAAATAATCCAATTTACGCTTAAGTCGTTCATTTTCCGTTTTTAAAACAAAACTATTTTGCATAGAAGTAATGGTAAATCGTCGCGGTGGACTAGGCTACGGATAACTAGATCACGACAAATTTATCGTTCTCGTTATGGTGATAAATGAGTCTACCGGAGTTCGCGAACGTTTAGATCCTTGAAAACCGTCGATATCTTCGCTTATAGACCTAAGAATTTCATCTTCTTTTAATTCTAGTCTACGCTCTCTATATGCTTACTCCCTTTTTCGATTTTCAATTTCGCTTACTTTCCTGTCCAGTTCCTCCTGTCTTTTATATGTTTCTTACTGTAAATTATTTACCCGTTCTTAAAAAAAAAGTAATTTCTTTAATTCTTTTTCTTACTAATAATTCTTTTTCCGCTATATTAATTTCGAATCCACCTATTGCCCCTTCAGAGATGGGAGAATTAGCCCTAACGCGGGTACAGTCTGACGAAATTTTAACTTTCATAAATTATTTTTCTTTTATATACGAATAGTTATCACGATTCCAGACTAAGGATTCGAGCTAAGCAAGGTTAGGACTTCTACTTCCTTTCTCGTATTCCACCGCTTCCACCAGTTTTTGCCTTCCTGTTACGTCCCAGAGGAGGATTGTACAAGAGCATTCACAAATTTAGAAAAGAGATTGGTGAAAAAAGAATTTTTTTCTAAAATGACCTTGGTTAACGCAATTTAGTTACTAATGTGGAACTTTGTAATAATTGTTAAACTAATAACAAATGTAGAAAACGTACAATTAGTAGCAAATGTAGGAAACTTAGTATTAAATATTGACCTTAGTAACAAATATAGAAAACTTACAATTACTAGCAAATGTCGGAGACTTAGTATCTAATGCGAATTATTCAAATTTGTGTGGTAGAAAAAATTTTATGCGAACACTTTAAATTTAAGCGGTAGACTAAGTTTGACGCGATTTATTTAAGTTTAAGCGGTAGACTAATCGCGGGGAAGAACGCAACCCTTCACGTAAAGTCCCATTCGCAAAAGTGTGAGTACCTCCCACTTACGCAAAATACTTCCTCCACCCCAATTTTCGCTTCCGCGAAACGCCAACCTTGGAGAAGAATATGCCGACGATTATTTTTCTCAGAGGCGAATAGATATTATTTACTATATAGAGAGAAAAATACGGCGTACAAAATTATAACAACAATATTGAATAAGTTCAAAATTTGAACGTTCTCGACTTTCAATACAACTATTATATTAAATTAACATACATATACAATACTACCATTAAAATACATTAAAACACATTATTTATATATTAGTCCAGGCAACAAGAGGAGAACTCGGAAAATTTAGCTAGAAGGGCGAAATTTGATATAATGGTAATTCGACGACGCTGAATCGAATGGTGCTATTTTTTTTGCAATCAGATTTTCTGGTAATGAGGAAAAAGGGTAAAAAAGGGTAAAAAAGGGTAAAAAACGGCCGTATCTTAGAATCTAGGCATTAAATCGAAAAAAGTTTTAATCATAAGTTGTAGAGAATTGAAAAATACATAAAAAATGTTCCAAGGTGTATCTTCGTATTTGCAAAAATAAGCGAGAAAATGAAGGTGAAAGGTAATTGTAAGAGAGGGGGCAAGCCACGCCTCTACGTCGGTCTTTACAGGCGAGCGAGCTAGTGTGCGTTATCTTGAGGTCTCTCGGTCGTGAATACGAGTGCGAGTGAGAAAACAAATGGATAAGATTTCTTTAAGCGATAGCGATTCTTTTTGTTTGGCCCATCAATTGTTGAGTGTTCTGTATTAAATATTTCTGATATTTTCTCATGCTGTAGCAAGAATTTTTCGTCTTAGCCATCAAGTGTCGAGCGTTATGTATATCTACATATATATCGTTACATATATATATATATATATATCGGCGTATAAGCGCGGCATTTTTAAATCGAATCTTGATGCTTATGGCATGCCGTTTTTTTATTTATTGTCAAAAATACTGAACCTTGATTAAAAGAAAAACAATAATTCATTTTAACAGAAAGTATTATTATTTAGTCAACAAATTATGTATTTTAGGAAATTTTAAAATAAAGATTTGCTGTCTCCCAAATATTTATTTGTGTATCAAATTGAATACATATTTCAAAAAGAAGAATTTTATATCTACACATAAAATTAAAATTCAAAATATTCAGGAAAGGATATTCTAAAAACGTGGAATTTATTTTTTGTCTTGAAATAATTTTAATTCATTTTTATTATGTTATAAAAAAACAGAAATGGATTTTTATTCAGCTTCACAATCACGAAAATTGTAAGGAAAAAATTGAATATTTGTCAAATGACGCGCTAGCGTAACTTAAAAAAGAAAATAATTTCCCCACAAAGAATCGAACGGTAACTACCCGCGTGAGAAGCAGAGACGATACTACTTACGCTAGCGCGTCATTTGACAAATATTCAATTTTTTCCTTACAATTTTTGTGATTGTGAAGCTGAATAAAAATGCATTTCTGTTTTTTTATAACATAATAAAAATGAATTAAAATTATTTCAAGACAAAAAATAAATTCCACGTTTTTAGAATATCCTTTCCTGAATATTTTGAATTTTAATTTTATGTGTAGATATAAAATTCTTCTTTTTGAAATATGTTTTCAATTTGATACACAAATAAATATTTGGGAGACAGCAAATCTTTATTTTAAAATTTCCTAAAATACATAATTTGTTGACTAAATAATAATACTTTCTGTTAAAATGAATTATTGTTTTTCTTCTAATCAAGGTTCAGTATTTTTGACAATAAATAAAAAAACGGCATGCCATAAGCATCAAGATTCGATTTAAAAATGCCGCGCTTATACGCCGATATATATATATATATATATGTAACGATATATATGTAGATATACATAACGCTCGACACTTGATGGCTAAGACGAAAAATTCTTGCTACAGCATGAGAAAATATCAGAAATATTTAATACAGAACACTCAACAATTGATGGGCCAAACAAAAAGAATCGCTATCGCTTAAAGAAATCTTATCCATTTGTTTTCTCACTCGCACTCGTATTCACGACCGAGAGACCTCAAGATAACGCACACTAGCTCGCTCGCCTGTAAAGACCGACGTAGAGGCGTGGCTTGCCCCCTCTCTTACAATTACCTTTCACCTTCATTTTCTCGCTTATTTTTGCAAATACGAAGATACACCTTGGAACATTTTTTATGTATTTTTCAATTCTCTACAACTTATGCTTAAAACTTTTTTCGATTTAATGCCTAGATTCTAAGATACGGCCGTTTTTTACCCTTTTTTACCCTTTTTCCTCATTACCAGAAAATCTGATTGCAAAAAAAATAGCATCATTCGATTCAGCGTCGTCGAATTACCATTATATCAAATTTCGTTCTTCTAGCTAAATTTTCCGAGTTCTCCTCTTGTTGCCTGGACTATATGTATATACATGATATATAAATATATATATAATATACATATAATATTACATATGAGAAATTCAAGATTAAAATAAGAAAATATAAGAGAACACGTTGATCATGTAATACACGCTCTTTAGCGTACGTGATCGTAAACACGCTGATCGCGTGATCCACACCTGTATCGTACGTTATTGTAAACATGTCGATTACGTGATCTGTTGCCACCTGCGATAGTGCGCAATAAGGATTAGAACAAAAATAAGATTCTGAAAAATACGCAAGAAGTAAAAGCTAAGAATAGAAAGAGTATCATTTAGATATAAGGGGATATTAATAGTATCGTTCTACAAAAGACTTCCACGTCTCAGTGACAAATAAATTTTAAATTTAAATAAACACCATAAATCCTTACCTAAAGGTATTAAATTACAAACAAAATATGTCGAATTCTGCTTGTATTAATAATAAAACAAATTTAATAACGTTAGGACGTAACATTTAAAAGTAAATGCTTTTTTATCAAAAACAATCCTTTTAATCTCTAGACTTAAAGTAAGTAGAGTATTATTGCAATTAATTTTTTCCGTTACAAACAATGTCATATATTTTGGAAACAATATTTGATCCCTTTTTTGGTCATGTTTAAGTTTAAAAGCTATAGAAACTACAAAAGTATGAACCTTTTATGTCTAATTTTTGAAAGTAGATATAATAAAAGTAAAGTTTATTTAAACAAAATAAAATTTTAAAAACGAATAGATAGGTAGTATATTTTTAAAGACTTACAGACAAAGTAAAAATAAACAAAAAAAGTAGAATTACTTCAATTTAGTTTTCCTTTTGCTTAAAATTTATTACTTTCTTATCGAAAAACAATCTTTTTAAACTCTAGACTTAAAGTAAGTAGAGTATATTTGCAATTGAATTTTTTCGTAAAAATAAATGTCATATATATTTAGGACAATATTTGATCCCTTTTTTTCGTCATGTTCTTTTTTGTAAAATTTAGAAACTTCAAGAGATTAAACCTTAATTACCTAATTTTTAAAAGTCCATATAAAAAAGGTAAAATGTATTTTTAGAAACAAATATTTTATAGACAAATAGCAAGGAAAATTATTTTGGAAGATACATTAGGAGATTTAAAAAAAAACAAAAAAAATGTTGAATAACTTCTATTTTGTTTACTTTTTGCTTAAAAGTTAAGGATTTTCTGGTAAAGAAACGGTCGTATTGATCTCTAGATTTAAACTATGTAGAGTATTATTGCCTAATGCAATTTGTTTTTACCGTAACAAACAATTTTATATATATTTGGTACAATATTTAATCCATTTTTTTCGTCATGTTTATTTTCGAAATCTATAGAAACTACAAAAAAATATATTTTTTATGCCTTTTTTTTGTTAGTAAATATGAAAAAGTAAAAATTTTTTTTTTAAAACAAATATTTTAAAAACGATATAAAAGGAGGTTTTTTTTTGAAGACTTACCGGCAGAATTTCTAAAAACAAAAAAATGTTTATTAACTCAAACTTTGATTAATTTTTACTTAGATGTAATTGCTTTTTTTCACGAAAAACTGTGGTTTTAATATCTCTATTTATACTATGTTGAGTATTATTAAAAGAAAATTTTACTGTAAAAGCAACATCATATATATTTAATACAATATTAAAATTCTATTTTTCGTCATGTTCTTGTTTGAAGGCTATAGAAACTACAAAAAAAAATATCTTTCATGCTTAGTTTTTAAATGGTAATATGAAAACGGAAAAGTGTATTTTCACAAAAAAAATTTTAAAAACAAATAGAAAGATGGTTATTTATGAAGACTTACTGTCAGAATTAAAAAAAAAACCAAAAAAATGTTGAAAAACTTATATTTTGTTTACTTTTTGCTTAATAGGTAAAGCTTTCTTACAGAAAAAAAGTCATTTTGATCTCTTGATTTAAACTATGTAAAGTATTATTTTAATTAGTTTTTATCGTTACAAGCAGTTTTATATATATTTGATAAAATATTTAATCCCTTTTTTTGTTATGGTCATGTTCGAAAGCTATAAATTCTACAAAAGATTGTATTTTTTATGCCTTATTTTTAAAAATAAATATGAAAACGGAAAAGTGTATTTTTGCAAGACAAAATGTTTAAAAACAAGTTGAAAGGTACTTTATTTTGAAATAATTCCTAGCAAATTTTAGAAAAACGAGAAAATGTCGAAAAACTTTCGTTTAGTTACCTTTTTATTTAATAGATAACGCTTTTTTATCGAAAAATGGTCGTCTATATCTCTTGAATTCAACTATAAGGAGTATAATTGCAATTAGTTTTTAACGTTATAAACAATTTTATATATAATTGATACAATCATTAGTTCCTCTTTTTGTCGTGTTTACGTTTAGAAGCTACAGAAACTACAAAAGAATGTACATTCTATGCAATAAATTAAAAGTAAATATGAAAAAAAGAGCGTATTTCTATAAAAAAAAATTTTAAAACAAATAGAAAAGTAGTTTTTTTTGAAAGAAACTAAAAGAATTAAAAAAACTGAAAAAATGTTAAATAATCTCTATTTTGTTTACTTTTTGCTGAAGTATTAGGTGTACAAATAAGTTTCCGCCGTTTTTTATTAAAAATTAAATATTTATTCTAGAAGAATGGTAATTTTAAGGTTATTTAAAATACTGTCCATCACTTGCAATGACTTTTTCTCATCTCTCAGGCAACATTCGGATCCCACGTCGGAAGAACTCCTTGTCTTTTGAGGCTATCCACGAATCAACCCAATTTTTGGTATCTTCATATATATCCGAAATAGGTGATAATCGGACGGTGCAATGTCTGGTGAATACGGCGGGTGGGGTAACACTTTCCAATCAAGTGTTTCCAAATACTTTTTCACGGGAGCCGCTACATGTGGACGAGCATTGTCATGCAGGAGAATAATTTTTTCGTGTCTAGAATAGTATTGAGGGCGTTTTTCCTTCAGAGCTCGGCTCAATCTCATTAATTGTGTTCGATAGAGGGCTCCGGTGATTGTTTCGCTCGGATTAAGCAACTCATAATACACTACACCCAGCTGATCCCACCAAATACATAGCATGAGTTTTTTTCCGTGAATATTCGGTTTTGCTGTTGATGTTGACGCATGGCTTGGTAATCCCCATGATTTTCTTCTTTTTGGATTATCATAATGTATCCATTTCTCGTCACCAGTGATGATACGATGTAAAAAACCCTTTTTTTTATGTCTAGCAAGCAGTATTTCACTTAAGCATAATCGGCGTTCAATATCTCTCGGCTTTAATTCGTACGGAACCCAATTTCCTTGTTTATTAATCATTCCTAATGATTTTAAACGATGTGAGACTGCTTGCTGAGTGACTTCTAATGTTACAGCAAGTTCTTTTTGTGTTTGAGATGAATCTTCCTCCAATATTTCCTCCAATTCTGCATCCTCGTAAATTTTTGGCCTTCCACTGCGATCTTTGTCTTCTACGTCGAAATCACTGTTTTTAAACTTTTGAAACCACTCACGACACGTTCTCTCACTCAAAGCAGTCTCACCATATGCTTCTACGAGCAATCGATGCGCCTCAGCAGCAGATTTCTTTATATTAAAGAAGTAAACTAATATTTCCCGCAAATGACGCTTATTTGGCTCAAATTTGGACATTTTCAACTAAAAAAAATTATATTTTACCAATATGAAATCAATAATATTAATAGGTTATGTTGTTCTTAAACGTCCAAACTAATTTTTAAGCAGGATATCATCTGCGAGAGTTAACGGAAACTCCGCGCCGCGCTATCTACATTAAAACGGCGGAAACTTATTTGTACACCTAATAGTTATGGCTTTCTTTACGAAACACGGTCGTTTTGATCTCATGATTTAGAATCTGCAGAGTCTAATTGCAATTAGTTTTTACCGTTACAAACAATATTATATATATTTGATACAATATTTGATCTCTTTTTTCGTCATGTCTATGTTTGAAAGCTATAGAAACTACAAAAGAATGTACCTTTTACGATTATTTTCAAAAGTAAATATGAAAAAGTAAATATTTATTTTACAAGCAAATATTTTCAAAACGATTTAAAATGAAGTTTTCGTTTATTAACTTATCGAAAAAATTAAAGAAAACAAAATAATGTTGATTAACTTATCTTTGATTACTTTTAGCTAAGAAGTAATATCTTCTTTAACGAAAAACGGTCGTTATGATCTCTAGATTTCAACAATGTTTAGTATTATTAAAATAAATTTTTACTGATACAAACAACATAATATATATTTAATACAATTTTCGATTTCTTTTATCGTCATGTTCTTGATCAAAAGCTATAGAAACTAAAAAAAATTTACCTTTTGTTCCTTATAATTAACAAATAAAATAAATAAGTAAATATGTATTTTACAAGCAAATATTTCAAAAACGATTTAAAAGCTGGGTTTTTTTTAAAGAATTACTGACACAATTTTAAAAAACGAAAAAATGTTGATTAACTGAAACTTTGATTAGTTTTTGCTTAGAAGGTAAGGCATTATTCACGAAAAACGATCGTTGTGATCTCTAGATTAAACTATGTAGAGTATTATTAAAATATATTATTAATGTTACAAACAACATCATATATATTTTATGCCTTATTTAATCCATTTATTCTTCATGTTCATGTTCGAAATCTATAGAAACAACAAAAGAATGTACTTTTTATTCTTTACTTTTAAAAGTAAATATGAGAAAGGAAAAGTGTATTTTTACAAAATAAAATTTTTAAACAAAAAAAAAAAGTTGTTTATTTTTAAAGAACTACTGGCAAAATGAAAAAAAAAAAAAACAAAAAATTTTGAATAACTTCTATTTTTTTGACCGTCTGTTTAACAGCTAATACTTTCTTAACGAAAAACAGTCGTTTTGATCTCTTAATTTAAACTATGTAGAGTATTATTGCCATTAGTTTTAACCGTTAAAAAAATTTTTTTAATATTTCATAGAATATTAAAATTTAAAGAAAAGATTTGATGAGTTAGGTACTTTTATTTAAATAAAAAGAGATTTAATGAGTAAAGAACTGTCATTCAAATGGAAAGAGATTAGATTAGTTGAGTACTTTCATTCAAATAGAAAGAGATTTGATGAGTTTAGTATTTTTTTTAAATAGATAAAGATTTGAAAAGTTGAGTACTTTTATTCAAATTGAAAGAGATTTT
>JACGWG010000013.1:0-78621 GCA_023678865.1 Polistes exclamans | reverse complement strand
AGATTTGAAAAGTTGAGTACTTTTATTCAAATTGAAAGAGATTTTATGAGTTAAATACTTTTATTCAAATAAAACGAGATTTAATGAGTTAAGTACTTTCATTCAAATACAAAGAGATTTGATGAGTTGAGTACTTTCATTCAAAAAGGAAGAGACTTAAAGAGAAGATTACTTTCATTTAAATAGAAAGAGATTTAATGAATTAGGTACTTTCAATCGAATGAGAAAAGATTTTATTATTTAATTACTTTTATTAAAAAAGAAAGAGATTTGATAAGTTGAGTACTTTCATTTATATAGAAAGAGATTTGACTAGTTGAGTACTTTAATTAAAATAGAAAGAGATTTGTTGAGTTCGGAACTTTCATTCAAATGGAAAAAGATTAGATTTGTTGGTTACTTTTATTCAAATAAAAAGAGTTTTGATGAGTTCGGTACTTTCATTCAAATAAAAAGAGATTTAATAAATTAAGAACTTTTAATCAAATAAAAAGAGATTTAAATTGTTAGGTACAATCATTCAAATAGAAAAAGATTTTATTTGTTGTGTACTTTTATTCAAATGGAAAGAAATTATATGTTGAGGTTCTTTTATTCAAAGGGAAGAGATTTATTAAGATTGAGACTTTTATTCAAATAGAAAAAGATTTGATAAGTTAGGTACTTTTCTTTAAATGAAAAAATAATTAATGAATTGAGTACTTTTATTTTAGTAAAAATAGATTTAATACGGTAAATACCGTTATTCAAATAAAAAAAGATTTGATTAGTTGAGTACATTCATTTAAACAAAAAGAGATTTAAAGTGTTGATTTTTTTCATTCAAATAGAAAAAGATTTGATGAGTTAAGTACTTTGAATCAAATAAATAGAGATCTTATAAGTTGTGTACTTTTATTCAAATAGAAAGATATGTAATAAATTTAGTACTTTTAATCGAAGGAAAAAAAATTTGATAAGTTAACTACTTTTAATACAATGAAAGATATTTGATGTCTTAAGTACCTTTATATAAATAGAAATAGATTATTTAAGTTGATTACTTTTATTTAAATATAATAAGATTAAATGATTTCAAAACTGTTTTTTAAATAAAAAGAGACTTGATAAATTGAGTACTTTCATTAAAAGGGAAAGAGATTTAATAAGTTAAGTACCATTATTTAAAGGGAAAAAGACTTGATGAGTTAAGTACTTTCATTCAAAGTTTTGTTGCGACCGATGCCTTAATCGGTACTCCAGTGGATTGTAGTGAATCGAAAAATGCCCTCACGGGTGATATCGAAATTGTTTATTAATAGGAAGGAGGATAGGAAAAGAAAGAGAGAAAGAGATTTGATGAGTTGAGTACATTCATTCAAATATAAAGAGATTTATTGAGTTTATTACTTCCATTAAAATAGAAAGAGATTAAAAGAGTTGATTTCTTGCATTTAAATAAAAAGAGTTTATTGAAATAAGTTCTTTTAATCAAATGAAAAAAGATTTTGTGTTTTTGTTACTTTTATTTAAATAAAAAGAGTTTTTTTGAATGAGTTTGTGTACATTTATTTTAATAAAAAGAGATTTAATAAATTAAGTACTTTTATTTAAATAAAAAAAGATTTAAAGTTTAAGGTACTTTTATTCAAATAGAAAAAGATTTTATTTGTTGGGTAATTTTATTCATAATGAAAGAGATTAAATGATTTAGATACTTTTATTCAAATGAAAAAAGATTTAATGAGTAGGGTACTTTAATTAAAATAAAAAAAAATTTAATTTGTTTAGTTTTTCTATTCGAATAAAAAGAGATTTGATGAATTAGGTACTTTTATTCATAGGGATAGAGATTTGATTAGATTATTTCTTTCATTAAAATAGAAAGAGATTTGATAAGTTAAGTACTTTCACTCAAAAAGAAAGAGATTTTATGAGTATAGTACTTTCGTTGAATGAGGTAGAGATTTGATAAGTTGAGTACATCCATTAATATAGAAAAAGATTTTATAAGTTGAGTACTTTCAATCAAATAAAAACATTTTTAATAAATTAGATACTTTTATTCAAATCGAAAGAATTTTGATTAGTTGAGCACTTTGATTCAAGTAGAAAGAGATTTGATAAGTTGAGTTTGTTGCGTATCCTACGCAACGAGTGAGTAGGGCGAAGCGCCGGGGCGTGTACGGCCCTGCAAAGGCGTGAGACACGCGCGATAAATCAGGATCTTTGTTTTTGATGGTAACCACGGTAGCGCTAAGATGTTTGTAAGGGCTCCTTCTTTCTTCTAGCTCGCGTTTTCCCCCCACATTTATTACGCTAATCACATGTATCGACAGCTGCGTTATCCTCGGGCTTGATTGGTCCAGCATTGCATCGCTTTTTTGTATCGTGCTCGCGTTCCAATGGAGAACCGTGTCTACCTAAATGGAAGCTAATTGCGTTGGAAGTGGATAGGTGGAAGGATCATTCGTCCAGTCTAGGCTCGCTAATGAGTCGCCAAAATGGACTACTCTCAACGTTACTGCTCTGTGATATACAAAGTGTAGCCCTCTTGTCTTTAGACGGCGAACCATTTATTAGAAAAGCCAAAGGCGATTGACGATGACGATGACGACAACGACAACGACAACGACCATAACTAAAACCTACGACGAATCGAAGAAATTATCTAAGAAATCGTAAATATAAATCGACGCCTTTTAAATCGATTCTTATTTCATGTTAGCGCCAAGATAAAATTAGACGACTGTTTGCTGGCAGGAAAAATTTTAACCCGTTTTTTTCCCACGGCTTAAAAGATTGTTATATGCGTAACATTAAAACTATCTACTTACTTGTCGCAATTAGGTAGATTGGAATTCGAATTTTTACGTTAAATCCTCGAGGCGCAACCTTGTTAAACGTTGAAATGAGTTTATTTGAAAGCAGCTATAAATCAGAGTATGGCTAGGCTTAGCCACATCAAACGAAAAAAAATTTCTATTTTTTTGCCTATTGCACAGTAGTAGCAGTCGCGACAAGTCTACGGACTACTACTTATAAATATATACTCGAAGAATTGAATTATAATGTCTTCAGGTTGCGTAAAAGCCAGCTCGTAATTCACGCTTTGACGGTAAAAAGGGCTAAGAAATAGATACCAATTTCTCCTACGATTCGATGTTGTTCCAAGTCGAGTTTCATTTCCTCTTCGACGTTTCAACGTTCAAACGAGTTTTGTCATTTCGCTATCCTGCTATCTCTCTTGTTTTTTTTTCTTTTTTTTTCATCTTTTACCTTTAAATACTTAATAAATCGTGCGATTTGTACTGCCCTCGCATTGCTAATCGAAAATCTTTTGAATATTTATGATCTTATATCGTTATGCGTGGAAATATTTACAATTGAAACTTTAAAATATATTAAGAAACTAGTATTAATTTAAAATAAAACAAACAAATAATACGATGACAGGATATAAATTGACAAAATTAAATAGCGAAATATTATGCATACATTTAAAGAATTAATACAAAAGTTCAGGTCCAAATTGTAGAATCTCCAACCGAGAAAAATAATGTTACGTAAGTTTCTTCATTGTTTAACATAAAAGGAATAGACTCACCGATCGAATCAGGTATCCTCGAGAGAAATATAAGCAAACTGGAAGAAGGCACACTTATCTACAACAGATAAATATAAAAATATCATTCGAATTGGTTCTCGAATTAGACTATAAAGAGACTTAGGTTAACTAATTCTTTAGTATGATCTAAGCGGCGTGTTTTCAATCGAGGATACTCGACTTACAGAAAGGAGAAGGATTAAGGATAACGATCGCCATTTGGAAGAGTTAACAACTATATAGAATACCTTTTCGATTATATCGTTGGTAGGCTAATACAAAGGACTCGCAGATTATCTCCGTTTGGGATGCGCAGAAATAGCCAGACCGTATTTGGTGCTACCTAAAATTACGATCGCTTGCTTGCTTGCTTGCTTGCTTGGGAGTCTAAGAGAGTTAGCTTTATTCTATGGTTACTATCGTACTTGTGTACATTTTAGGATCTACCTAATGGGTTCTATATATAATGTGTTTACGCGAATCGCGTTATACGTTTAAGCTGGGAAATTATTTCCCTCGTGTTTTAAGTTGGGTACATTCATTTGAATAAAAAAAAATGTATTGATTTAAGTACCTTCACTTAAATAGAAAGAGATGTGATGTGTTTATTACTTTTAATAAATAGAACTGGATTTGATGAGATGAGTACTTTCATTTAAATAGAAAGAGATTTAATGAGTTTAGTACCATTATTTAAAGGGAAAAAGACTTGATGAGTTAAGTACTTTCATTCAAAGTTTTGTTGCGACCGATGCCTTAATCGGTACTCCAGTGGATTGTAGTGAATCGAAAAATGCCCTCACGGGTGATATCGAAATTGTTTATTAATAGGAAGGAGGATAGGAAAATAAAACACAATAACAGATGTATTTTAGCCCAATCAGTACTAAAAAGTACGCTTTATTTTGCTCGTCAGGGAAAAGCCTTTCGGCATAAAAACCCTGGTTGAAACGTTGACGGAGAATCCGTACAAATCAGGATAATTCTGGCCACGTGCAGGACCGCTTTTGTCCTTTATCGCTAGCTGAACTTAAATAATGTAGTATTGGGCAATACAAATAATTCTCCTCGAAGTAGTTCTCGCAAGTCTCAGCTTTCTAAACTAGATGAATCTCGAGCGATGAATCACGCGTGATGAATCAAGAGTGATGCTAGGCGCAAGAACGTGATAGGCTTTATACAAAAAAGCGATGCAATGCTGCACTAATCACCGAAAAGCCCGAGCATAACGCGGCTGTCGATACATGTGATTGGCGTAATAAATGGGGTGGGAGAACGCGAGCTAGAAGAAAGAAGAAGCCTTTACAAACATCTTGGCGCTACCGTGGTTACCACCAAAAACAAAGATACTGCTTTGTCGCGCGTGTCTCACGCCTTGGCAGGGCCGCACACACCCCGGCGCTTCGCCCTACTCACTCGTTGCGTAGGATACGCAACATACCTCACCTCTTGAACGGGCACCGTTCAAAATTTAAAAAGATACACACAATAAAAATACAAATTATAAAACATATATATACACTGCTAAACGCATATTACAATACATATTCAATGATAAACGCTACTAAATTACAAGAAAAATAAACGCTACTAAATTACAAGAAAAATTTTTTTTTTTTTATTTTATATTGTTTGGCACAAAAGAAAGACGTTTAATACTGCACTTAACAAGACAGTTGGCAGGTTTCGCGGCTGTAATGCGTTTTATTCCGTCAGCTCTCCCATGTATCCTTGTGACACGTCCTAGTGGCGTTTGCTTTTCCAAATATTCCTTATTCTATCATTTCCAGAACTGCTGTCTCACCCGCTGAACGTGCTGCTATTGCGATAAACACCCAGATGATACATATCTGTACTCGTCCTCTGGCGGACTCGGAAAATAATATCCAATTAAAATGACCAGTTGTAAGAGCACGCAAATCGTTCAAATCATTCGAACGATGGGTGATAAGACGCAAGTTAAGAATAGCCTCTATCTCGAGGACCTAAATTAATAATGCTTCACACGATAACATTGCTTCGCTGACAATTCTACGTAAACTAACTAGATGGTACTTAAAAGATTTCCTTGCCACCTTCAATAGACCGCCAATATGAGGTAGTATGGAGAGATAAAATGCCACTTAAATCTTTTATGAACTAAACTTCGCGATCACGCGAGCCTCTAATTCGTTCGCAGAATCAACAACATTAGTCGTGCTGTCAAAATATATGTCCGAATATTTAGCATAGCGTTCCATAAGTCCACGCAAAGCGTTTTTAGTCGCTTTAACAAATCATGGGAGTATTAATGCGCCATAAAAGTTCTTAAAGCTCGCGCCGTAAAAATCGTGGATTTCCAATGCTTTTCCGTTACACGTTACGCTACACGCGAATCTTATCTCCTCGAGCGTGTGGAGATTTTGGCGAAACTCTTGCCATATTTTATATATATCGGCTGAGACATCTTCGTCCCACGTTGATTTTATTTGCTATAGCAACAGCTCGCTTTACCGTATAGCCTATGTTATCTTTGGCCGCTTTACCAATTACCACCTAATTTTTCTACTGTGCCTGACAAATCTAAATTTACGATGTTATTATTTGTGGTATCTAAGTCTTTTAGAATCTCGGCGCAATTTAACGCCCATTGCCGAAAATGCATGCCTGCCTCTGTATTTTTGTATTTCGTCCCGGATTTGCTTTGCTTCCCTGACTGTATGCGCTCAGGTTAACAAGTCGTCTACATAGAAATCCTCTTTAAAATCGATGATAGCTCTCGGGAATCGGTGAACTTCGTCGCTCGCGAGTTGATGTAAAGTACGCGTTGCTAAGAACGACGCGGAGGCGGTTCCATAAGTTACTGTATTTAATCTATATGCTTTCACGGGCTCACTTTCCTGTCGACGCAAAATTATAGTTTAGTATTTGCGATCGCGCGGGTCTATTATTATCTGCCTAAATCTTACTAAATCTAAATCTTACTAAAAGTGTAAACAGATCCTTCTGTATGGTCGGACCAACTATTAATACATTATTCAAAGATTTTCCGTTGCTGGTTTTTTCCGACGCGTCGAACACTACTCGCAATTTGGTCGTAAGACTAATATGCTTTAATACAGCATGATGTGGTAAATAGAATGTATCTTCGTGGGGTCCCCCTTCTATCCTTGTCATGTGAAATAGTTCTTCATATTCGGATAAGAATTTATTGTATTTATTTCTAATTTCCGGCTCGCTCGACAATAACCGCTTTAACGCGTGTAATCTTCGCAACGCGTGAAATCCTCGCACGCGTACGAATCGCCTAACTGATTCTCTTCCTTGAATGGCAGCCTTGCCACACATCTGCCTGTATCATCCCGTCGCGTGTGGCTTTTATAATGCGCTTCACCCAAATTTTCCTCGTGCGACCTAATACTAGTCTTAGTTACTTCTTCAATCTTCTTAAATTTCTCCAATAGATAATTCAACTCTACTGTAACTGTGTAGCAGTTGACGCTCCGCGAACTACGCGCGGCTCCTGTTTTCATAACAAACTATCCTGACATAGATCCTGGTGCTATTAACTTTCATTCAATCTAATGCTCTGATCTGAGCGTCATAGTAATGTAAAAATCTCGACACCAAGACTCACGTCGATATTCGCGGTCTCATGAAATTTGTGATCTGCCAAATGGATCCCTGCCAGCATAACTAGTTCTTCTCGCGAGATTCGTTGCAAAGGTAACCGATTCGTTACAGCTGGTGATAATAAAACTTTCAATTGTACCGCAATTTTCTGCTCGCGATTTCAAAGTAAATAAATAAAAGTATTAAATAAAAAGAAATTTGATAAGTTGAGTACATTTATTCGAATATTAAAATATTTGATAGGTTAGGTACTTTTATTCGTATAGAAAATATTTAATAAGTAGAGTACTTTTATTTAAATAGGAAGATATTTGATAAGTGAAGTTCTTTTATTTAAATAGAAAGAAAAATAATAAGTTAAGTACTTTTTTTCAAAAATAAAATGATGTGATAAGTTAAGTACTTTAAATAACATACACAAAGATTTCATGAGTAGAGTACTTTTATTTAAATAAAAAAAAAATTAGATTAGTTGAGCACTTTCTTTTAAATTAAAAGAGATTTTAAAGCTTGAGTACGTATAATTAAATAAAAAGTGATTTAAAGAGTTAAGTACTTTTATTCAAATAGAAAAAGATTTGATAAGTAGAGTACTTTTATTCTAAATAGAAAAAGATCTGATGAGTGAAGTACATCGATTTAAAAGGAAAAAAATATGATGAGATGAGTACTATTATTCAAATGGAAATAAATTTGATAAGTTAAGTACTTTCGTTTAAATGGAAAGAGTAAAAATGTGTTGATTACTGTTGATGTTAGGTGGATTAAATAAAATAGTTGTGGGTTAATAAACTAACAATAACTCTTTATTCTAATACTAGATTAATTTCTTACATTCTAAGTGTTACGACTAGCCGCTTGCTCTCTACCAACTGAACGTGCACACGCATGCTGGCTACATTGTAGCTCCCTACCATAGGCTCTCGACACACAAACACATATATATATATATATGTGTATAGATTATAGTATAAAGGTACCATACTCAACAATTACTTTCATTCAAATGGAAAGGGTTCTAATGAGTTTAGTACTTTAATTCAGGTAGATAAAGATTTAATGAGTTGAGTACCTTTCTTTGAATCGAAAGATATTTCATAAGTTGAGTACTTTCGTTTAGATGGAAAGAGTATGAATAGGTTGAGATCTTTCATGTAAATAGAAAGAGATTTAATAAGTTGAGTACTTATTTTTAAACAGAAAATGATTTATTAAGTTAAGTATTTTTATACAAAAATAAAAAGAGATTAAATAATTTAAATACAGACGTTTAAATAGAAAGAGATTTAATAAGTTAAATACTTTTATTAAAATAGAAAGAGATTTGATGAGTTAAGTTTTTTTATTTATATTGCAATAGATTTGATGAGTTAAGTTCTTTTATTCCAATAGAAAGTAGTTTTATAAGCTAAGTACTTTCATTTAAATATAAAGAAAGAGTTTAATACTTTTATTTAAACAGAAAAAAATTTGATAAGCTGAGTACAATTATTTAAATAGAAAAAGATTTAATAGGATTAGTACTTTTATCTAAATGAAAAGAGACTCGATAAACTGATTATTTTTATTTATATAGATTTGATCTTATGATTACTTTTATTATCATAAAAAGGGATTAAATTTGTGTAGTACATTCATAAAATAAAAAGAGATTTGATGAGTTAGTACCTTTTTTTAAATAAAAAAAGATTTAATGCAGTAAGTCTATTTATTTATATAAGAAGATATTTGATGGGTCTAGAACTTTTATTTAAATTAACAAAGATTTGATAAGTTAAGTACATATATTCAAATGAAAAGAGATCTAATAAGTTGAGTACTTTCATTAAAATAAAAAGAGATTTGATTAGTTGAGTACTTTTATTCAAACAGAAAGACAGAGACTTAGTTTATTACTTTCATTCAAGTAAAAAGAGATTTAATTAAATTGGAAATCTCATTTAAAAAGAAAGAAATTTGATAAGTCGGGTACTTTTGTTTAAATTTACATAGATTTAATTATTTAAATACTTTTAATAAAATAGGAAGAGATCTGATAAGTTGGGTACTTTATTTCAAATAAAAAGTGATATAATTATTTAAGTACTGTCAAATAAATGGGAAAAGATACAATGAGTGAAGTACTTTTATTCAAATATAAAGAGATTTGATAAGTAAAGAACTTTCATTCGAATAGAAAGTGATTTAATTAGTTGAGTACTTTCATTTAAATAGAAAGAGATTCGATTAGTTGAGTACTTTTATTCAAATAGAAGATAATTTAATGAGTTAGGTACTTTTATTCTAAGGGAAGGATAATTAATGAGTAAAGCACTTTTATTTAAATTAAATAAAATTTAATGAATAAATTACTTTTAGTGAAATGAAAAGAGAATTATTAAATTGAGTACTTTCATTCAAACAAAAACAGATTTTATAAGTTGAGTACTTATATTCAAACGTAAAGAGTTTTGATGAGTTAGTATTTTTCATTCAAATAAGAAGAGATTTGATGAGTTTAGTACTTTCCTTTAAATTAAAAGTAATTTGATGGGTTGCGTACTTTCATTCAAATAGAAGGAAATTAATAATTTATGTACTTCCATTCAAAGAGAAGAATATTTGATAAGTTGAGTACTTTAATTCAAATAGTAAGAGATTTAATGCGTTTAGTTATTTCACTTCAATGGAAAGTGATTTAATGAGTTAAGCGCTTTCATTTAAATATAAAGAGATTTGATGAGATAGGAACATTCATTTAAATTAAAAATGTTTTGATAAGCTAAACACGTATATTTAAATAAAAAAAGATTTATAGAATTAAGTACTTTGATTTAAATAGAAAAAGATTTGATAAGTAAAGTACTTCTATTCTAATAGAAAGAGATTTGATAAGATAAGTACTTTCATTCAAATAGAAAGAGATTTGGTAAGTTGAGTACTTAAATTCAAATATAAAATGATTTGATGAGTTAGGTGCTTTTATTCATATGAATGAAAGTACTAAAATTATAAATCTCTTTCTATTTAATTAAAAGTGCCTTACTCATCAAATTACTTTCTATTTGAATGATAGTACTGAGCTCAATAAATCTCTTCCTAATTGAATGAAAATACTTTACTCAATAAATATATATCTACTTAAAATAAAGTACTCAACTACTTTAATCTTTTTCAATTTGAATGAAAGTACTAATCTTATTAAATCTCTATCTATTTAAATAAAAGTACAAAACTCATCAAGCTCTATTATTTTAAATATAATTACTTAATCTATTAAACCTTGTTCTATTTAAATATAAAATACTTAAGTTATTAAATCTATTTCTATTTAAATGAAAGTACTTAACTTACCAAATTTCTTTTTATTTGAATAAATGAGCTTTACTTAACAAATCTCTTTCTATTAGGTTGAATGTACTTCGCACATTACATTTGTCTTCCTTTGAATGAAAGTACTACACTTATCAAATCTCTTTTGATTTGAATGAAAGTACGTTAGTTATTAAACTTCCTTCTATTTGAAAAAAAGTACTCAGAGCATCAAATCTCTGTCTATTAAAATAAAATTACTCTATTCATAAAATCTCTTTTCATTTCAATGACAGTACTTAACTCATGAAATTTTTTTTTGTTTAAATATAATTACCTTACTCATTTAATTTCTTTCAATCTAAATAAAAGTACTCAACTCATTAATTTTCTTTCTATTAAAATGAATGTACTAAACAAAAATAAATTTCTTTTTTTTTAAATAAAAGTACTTAGCTGAGTTGTCTAATTTGAAAGTTGACTAACTCTGTTTTTTCGTTTTTTTCCGGTTATCATGATTTCGTGTATAATTTATTGTTATTTATCTGTAGAGCATTGAAGGTTGCTTATAATCTGAGTAAATACGATAATTCGGGACACATAAGTTTTCAGAGTTAGTTTAGTAATCGAACCGTGTAGTTTAAATGTGGCCTAACTTCATTTATACCTAAATAACCAAGATAATATATTTACAATTGATAATGTCGGAAAGTAGTGATAAAGGTAATATTAAATAATTAGTATTTACAATATAACCTTAGTAATTGGACAATTGCGATAGTTTCATAACCTGTAAGTTTAATTTATTTTAACTAAAAATTTACTATTAAAATTTAAAAATTATTTCACCTATGATGAAAAACAGAACAAGACTATTAATTAGTTTAGATTGTAAAGAGGAAATAGTATTAATTATTTTAGAAAAAAGTTGAAAAAGAAATCGAATTGTGAAACAACATTCGTGTTCAGAGGATGAAGATCCGAATAATAATATAGAAAAGATTGATGCACCATACATCCAAAAAGTGTGAAAGATTAAACGAAACTCAGAAAAAAGATATAACACTAATACCGGAAATATTGTTCCTGAAAATATAACGAACAAACAAATAGTAAATTGTTTTGTAATAAATTTATTTTTGAAATTTTTTATGTTTTGTAGAAAATTAAAAAATATTATGAATCGCATAAATTACGTTTCCAAAGTGTTTTCAACAAATATAAAAGAAATTCAGTATTGTTTTGTTTTTAATTTGAAACATCTTAAATTATGTTAAATGGACTTTGGAACTTTTAAATTTTATTATAAATCTAGCTTTAATCTGGAAAGTGGAACAACTCTATTCTTGATAAGAAAACGCACCTTATTTACTTAAAAAATGCCACTATTTTACAAGAAACCTTAAATTTATCATCCTTAGATACGTTTGAGCAGTAAAAATCATTAGTATCCTATACGTATATTTTTAAATTCATTAAAACGCAAAACTTTAAATATAACGATTTAAAGAAAAATAGAGTTAAGCCACATTCCAAAAAAGCGGCTCAACTAATCAAATTTCTTTCTATTTAAATGAAAGTACTCAACTAATCGAATCCCTTTATATTTGAATAAAAGTACCTAACTCATCAAATCTCTTTCTATTTAATTAAAGTTCCAATCTTGTCAAATCTTTTGTTATTTAAATAAATGTCCTTTACTAATTAAATCTTTTTTCATTTGGATAAAAGTACATACTTTGTAAAATCTTTTTCCATTTGAATGAAAGTACAAAACTTATCATATCTCTTTTCATTTGAATAAAAGTCCTTAACTCATCAAACATCTTTTTATGTCAAAAAAGTACTTGACACATCAAATCTCTTTTTTTTTTTAAATAAAAGTGCTTAACTAATCTAATCTTTTTCTATTTGAATAATTGTATCTACTCATTAAATTTTTTTTTATTTCAATAAAAGTACTTAACTTATCAAATCTCTTTCTATTTAAATGAAATCACTAAACTAATTAAATCTTTTTCTATTTAAATGAAAGTTCTTCACACATCAAATCTTTATCATTTTGAATAAAGGTACTTAACTTTCTAAATCTTTTTTTATTAGAATAAAAGTAGTTAAATAATCAAATCTCTTTCCATTTGAATGGAAATAGTCCCCTCAATAAATCTCTTTCTAATTGAGTTAAAGTACTAAATTTATCGAATGTTTTTACATTTAAATAAAGAAATTAACTTATTGAATATTTTTACATTTGAAAAAAAGTTCTAAACTCATTAAATCTTTTTCTATTTGAATAGGAGTACTTTATTTATTAACTATCTTCTTATTTGAATTATAGTTTCCGACTTTTAAAATATCTTTTTATTTAATTTACAGTACTTAACTCATAAAATCATTTTCTATTTAAAATAAAGTATACAACTAATCAAATTTCTCTTTATTTAAATGAAAGTACCTAACTTATCACATCTTTTTCCATTTAAATGAAAGTAATCAACTCATTAAATTTTTTTTTATTTGAATGAAAGTACTCAACTTATCCAATCTCTTTTTATTTAAATGAAAGTACTCAACTCATCAAACCTCTCTGTTTTTGAATAAAAGTACTTATCTAATAAAATCTCTTTCTATTTAAATGAAAGTTCACATCTTATCAAATCTCTTTCTATTTAAATGAAAGTACCTAACCTTTTAAAACTCTTTCTATTCGAATAAAAGTACTTAACTAATCGAATATTTTTTCATTTAAATAAAAGTACTAAACTCATTAAATCTCTTTCTATTCAAATATAAGTACTTTATTTTAAAAATTTCTTTTATTTTAAATGAAAGTACTTAACTTATCAAATATCTTTCCCTTTGAATGTAATGACACAATCCATAAAATCTTTTTCTGTTTTAATAATAGTACTCAACTCATCAAATCTGTGGCCGTTACGCTAAAGCTTGACGCCTCCGGCATTCTTACCGTCACGCTTTTAGTGGCGGAACTTGAAAAATAAAAAAACCCAACGTATATGATCAACCGCTTCTTTTCGCTCTTTTCTGTTCCAATAACCGAGCAAGACACACGCTTACTGACTAGCAGCGACCAAAGACGTTAACACAAGTCACTACTACTTCCTTTTTTAGTTGTAGATTTTTTTAAGTTTGTTACATATTTTGTATATGTTTTTTTGTATACGTTTACAATAAAAACATTCATAAAATATTTTTCCACAGTGAATTATTTTGAACACGCTAGAAATCTCTATCTATTTGAATTAAAGTACTCAACTTATCCTATCTCTTTTTATTTAAAAAGAAGTACTCAACACAATAAATCTCTTATTATTTAAATAAAAGTACTTAACTTACCAAATTTCTTTTTATTTGAATGAAAGTACTTAAATTATCAAAACTCTTTTTATTTGAATGAAAGTATTTTACTCAATTAATCTCTATCAATTTAAATGATATTACCAAATTAATCTAATGTCTTTCCATTCAAATAAAAGCACTCTACTCATTAAATATTTTTCTATTTGAACGAAAGTACTTAAATTATTAGATACCTTTATATTCGATTAAAAGTTCCGTAATTATTAAATATTTTTCCATTGCATTGATAGTACTAAATTAATCAAATCTATTTTCATTTAAATGAAAATACTGATCTTATTAAATCTCTTTCTATTTAATAGTGTGGGGACGAAGGATGATGCGCGGCTGTTAGTCCCCAGCTGATTAATATAAACGTAGCGGTATAGGTGTTTATGTTTTGGGGGCAGGACCAGCGCGACAGTCGTTAGCGAATTGTCGAGACGAGAAGACGTAAAAGTGCAAAGGAGTTAATAGTCGTTAGTTTAGTTTAAATTTGTGTTTATGAGGTCGTACAAGGTGTTATTTAGTCGTTAAAACGTATTATTTCGAAACGGGGTTAAGTGTATAACTGATAGATTTTAAGACGTGCCGTTTTTCTTTGTTAGAATATCCGTTATATTAAGAAGCAATTTGAACGTTTTTTTTGTAATATCGATACTTTCTCTATATATTAATTATCAACCATTTTTTGTCTTTTGCTTTCTCACACCTGATCTTACAATAGATAGTACTTAACTCATTAAATCTCTTTCCATTTGAATAAAAATAGATAACTTATAAAACTTTTTTTATTTTAATGAAAGTACTAAAATAATCAAATTCTTTTCTAATTAAATAAAAGTACTTAACTAATAAAATCATTTTTTATTTACATAAAAGTACAAACTCATTAAATCTCTTTTTATTTAAATGAAAGTATTTGATTTATCAAATCTCTTTCTATTAAGAAGAAAGTTTTAAACAAATTAATCCACTTTTTATTTGATTGTAAGTATTAAGCACACCAAATCCCTTTCTATTTAAATAAGAGAACTAAACTCATCAAATCTCTTTTTATTTAGATAAAAGTACCTAAATCACTAAATATCTTTACATTTCAATAAAAGTACTACACTCGTAAAATTTTGTTCTATTTAAATGATAGTACTCAACTCATTAAATCTCTATCTATTTGAAATAATGTTCCTAACTCATCAAATCTCTTTTTAGTCTAATAAAAGTTCCTATTTCATAAAAAATCTTTCTATTTAAATGAAAGCACTAAACTTATTACATTTCTTTCCATTTAAATGAAAATACTTAACTGATATATCTTTTTACATTTGAATAAAAGTACTCAACTCATCAAATCTCTTTCTATTTAAATAATAGTACTCAACTCAATAAATCTCTTTCTCTTTGAATGAAAGTACTTTACTGATGAATAATTTTACATTTGAATGAAAGTACTTAATTAATCCCATCTCTCTCTATTTAAATGAAAGTGTAAAACTAATCCAGTTTTTATCTATTTGTATAGAAGTATTCCACTCATCAAATCCCTTTCTGTTAGAATAAAACAAATTTACTTATCAATTTTATTTCTATTTGAGTTAATTTTCTTAACTCATCAAATCTCTTTTTATTTAAATATAAGTAATAAGCTCATCTAATGTTTCTCTATTTGAATAAAAGTACTTACTTGATCAAATCTCTTTCCATTTAAGTTAAAGAATAAAACTCATTAAATCTCTAATAATATTTTACTTAACGCAATAAATCTTTTTCCACTTAAATAAAAGTACTCTACTTATCAAATCTCTTTCTCTTTAAAAGAAAAAAATATTCTCATCAAATCTCTTTCTGTTTAAATAAAAGTACTAAATTTAATAAATATCTTACCATATAAAAGAAAGTACTAACTTATCAAACATTTAACCATTTAAATGAAAGTACTTAATTCATTATATCTCTTGTTATAAATTAAATTACACAACTCATTAAATTTCTTACTATTTGATAGATTGTACTTAAAATATTAGAATTTTTTCTATTTGAATAAAAGTACTTAACTTATTAAATCTTTTTACATTTGAATGAAAGTACTAAACTCAATAAATCTCTCTCTATCTAAATGAAAGTACTCTACTCATCAAATCTTTTGTTAATTAAATGAATGTTCTTAACTCATCAAATCTCTTTATATTTAAATAAAAGTTCTAAACACCTAAAATTTTTTTCTATTTGAATGATAGTACTCAACTTATTAAATCACTTTCTATTTGAATGAAAGTACATAAGTTATTAAATCTTTTTCTATTTAAATGATAGTACCTAACACATTTACCCTATTTCTATTAGGATGAAAGTTTAAAACTTATTAAACCATTTTCTATTTAAATGTTAGTACTAAACACATCAGATCCCTTTCTATTTAAATAGGAGTACTTAACTCATCGAATCTCTTTCTATTTAAATTAAAGTACTTTACTCTCTAAATATCATTACATTTAAATGAAAATACCATTTTTGTCAAATTTCGTTCTTTTTGAATGATAGTACTGAAATTATAAAATCTCTTTCTATTTAAACTAATGTTTCTAACTTATTAAATCTCTTTCTAGTTGAATAAAAGTACTTATTTCATCAAAAATCGTTCTATTTGAATAAGAGTTCTAAACTTATCAAGTTTCTTTCCATTTAAATAAAAGTACTAACCTAATTGAATCTTTTTACATTTAAATAATAGTATTCATCTTATTAAGTCTCTTTCCATTTGTATTTAGGTACTTTGCTCATAAAATTTTTTTTTATTTGAATAAAAGTACTTAACTCATTATATCTCTTTTTATTTAAACAAAATTAAACAACTCTATAAATCTCTTTTTATTTGATAGATTGTACCTTACATATTAATTCTTTTTCTATTTGAATAAAAGTACTAAACACCTAAATTCTCTTTCTATTAAAATGATAGTACTTACTAATTAATTTTTTTTTTATTTGAATATAAGTACATAACTTATCAAATGTTTTACTATTTACATGAAAGTACTTAACTTATCAAATCTCTTTCCATTTAGATAAAAGAACTAAACACATCAAATCTTTTATCATTAAAATGAAAGTATTCAACATATCAAATCACTTTTTTATCGACTAAAAATCCATAAATCATCAAATCTCTTTCTATTACAATAAAAATACTTTACTAAATAAATCTCTTGCTATTTAAATAAAAGTACTAAACTCATAAAAACTTTTATCAATAAAATGAAAGTACTCAACTTATCAAATATCTTTTCATTTAGATAAAAGTACTAAACACTTTAAATCTCTTTCTATTTAAATGAAAGTAGTAAGCTTTTCAAATATTTTTACATTTGAATGAAAGTACCTAACTGATTGAATCTCTTTATATTTAAATAGAAGTACTTATCTGGTCAAATCTCTTTCAATTTGAATAAAAGTACTAGAATTATTATATTTTTTTCTATTTGAATGAAAGTGAATAACACATAAAATTTTTTTCTATTTAAATAATAGTACTAAGCTCATCAAATCACTTTCTATTTGAATAAAAGTAATCAATTTATTCAATTTTTTTCCTTTTAAATAAAAGTACTTAACTCATCAAACCTCTTTTTACTGAATGAATTTATCTGACTCATAAAATCACTTTCTATTCAAATACATATTTATCTTATCAAATTGATTTTCTTTTTAGTTAAAGTACTAAGCGTATATATCCCTTTCAATTTAAATTAAAGTACTTGTTGCGTATCCTACGCAACGAGTGAGTAGGGCGAAGCGCCGGGGTTTGTGCGGCCCTGCCAAGGCGTGAGACACGCCCGACAAAGAATTATCTTTGTTTTTGGTGGTAACCACGGTAGCGCCAAGATGCTTGTAAGGGCTCCTTCTTTCTTCTAGCTCGGGTTCTCCCACCACATTTATTACGCTAATCACATATATCGACAGCCGCGTTATGCTCGGGCTTATCGGTGATTGGTCCAGCATTGCATCGCATTTTTGTATAAAGCCCAGCGCGTTCTTGCGCCTAGCATCACTCTTGATTAATCACGCGTGATGCATCGCTCGAGATTCATCTAGCTTAGATAGCTGAGACTGGTGAGAACTACTTTAAGAAGAATTATTTGTATTGCGCAATACAACATCATTTAAGTTCGGCCAGCGACAAGGGACAAAGGCGGTCCAGCACGTGGCTAGAATTATTCTAATTTGTACGCATTCTTCGTAAACGTTTTCAACCAGGGTTTTTATGCCGAAAGGCTTCTCACTGACGAGCTAAATAAAGCGTGCTTTTTAATATTAAATGGGCTCAAATATATTTGTTATTGTGTTTTATTTTCCTATCCTCCTTCCCATTAATAAACAATCTTGATATCACCCGTGAGGGCATTTTTCGATTCACTGCAATCCACTGGAGTACCGATTAAGGCATCAGTCGCATCAACAGTACTAAACTTGTTGAATCTTTTTCTAATTGAATAAAAGTACTTAACTTATCAGATCTCATTCTATGTGAGTGAAAGTACTAGACTTGTTAAATCTTTTTCCATTTAAATAAAAGTACTATACATATTAAATCTTACTCTTTTTGAGTAAAAGTGAATAATTCATCAAATTTCTTTTTATTTAAATAAAAGTACTTAAGTCGCTAAAGCATTTACTATTCGAATAACAGTAGTCAGCCTATTAAATTTCTTTCCATTTAAATAAAAGTACTCTACTCATTAAATCTCTTTCTGTTTAAAAGAAAGAACTTTACTCATTAAAAATTCTTTCTGTTTTAATAAAAGTATTTTAGTCATCAAATCTCTATTCATTTGACAGAAAGTACCAAACTCATCTAATCTATTTTCATTTCAATAAAAGTACTCAACCTATCAAAACATTTTCAATTTAAATGAAAGTACAAAACTTATCAAATTTCTTTCCATTTCAGTAAAAGTACTCAACTTAGCCATTCTCTTTCTATTTACGGTGTTGATGCGACTGATGCCTTAATCGGTACTCTAGAGGATTGTAGTGAGTCGAAAAATGTCCTCACGGGTGCTATCGAGATTGTTTATTATTAGAAAGGAGGATAGGAAAATAAAACACAATAACAAATATTTTTGAGCTTAGTCAGTACTAAAAAGTACTCTTTTTATAGCTCGTCAGGGAAGAGCCTTTCGGCATAAAGACACTGGTTGAAACGTAAACGAAGAATCCGTACAAATCAGGATAATTCTGGCCACGTGCAGGGCTGCCTTTGTCCCTTGTCGCTAACCGAACTTAAATGATGTAGTATTGCGCAATACAAATAATTCTCATTGAAGTAGTTCTCGCAAGTCTCAGCTTTCTAAGTTAGATGAATCTCGAGCGATGAATCACGCGTGATTAGTTACGAGTGATGCTAAGCGAAAGAACGCGCTGGGCTTTATACAAAAAAGAGATGCAATGCTGGACCCATCCCCAAAACGCCCGAGGATAACGCGGCCTTCGATACATGTGTTTAGAGTAAAAGATGTAGTGGGAGATTGCGAGCTAGAAGAAAAAAGGAGCCTTTGCAAACATCTTGGCGCTGCCGTGGTTACCAACAAAAAAAAAGATACTGTTTTGTCGCACGATTCTCACGCCTTGGCAGGGCTGTACACGCCTCGGCGCTTCGCCTTACTCACTCGTTGCAAAGGATACGCAAAATGGGGTAAAGTACTCAAATTATCAAATCTCTTTCTATTTCAATTAAAGTTCTCAACTCATTAAATCTCTTTTCATTTAAATAAAAGTCCTTAACTCATTAAATCTTTTTTATTTTGGATAAAAAAACTCAACTTATCAAATCTTTTTCTATTTGAATGAAAGTACTCAACTAATTAGATCTCTTTCTATTTAAATAAAAGTACTTAACTTATCAAATCGTTTTCTATTTAAATGAAAGTACTTAACTCATCAAATCTTTTTCTACTAGAAGAAAAGTACTAAAACTATCAAACCTCTTTCTATTGGATTAAAAGTATGTAACTCATAAAATCTCTTTCTTTTTGAACTAATGTACCTAACTAATCAAATCTCATTCTATTTAAATGAACGTACTTATTTTATCAAATATCAATCTATTTGAATGAAAGTAGTAAACAACAATTTTTTATTTATTTAAATGAATGTATTTACCTTATTAAATCATTTTCTATTTTAATAAAATTATTTCCGTCAATAGTTCTATTTCTATTTGAATTTTAGAATTAAACAAATCAAATCTCCCTCTATTTTAATGAAAGTACTTGACTCATCAAACCTCTTTATATTTTAAAAGAAGTACTTAACTTAGAAATCTCTTTCTATTTGAATAAAAGTACACAACTTATAAAATCTCTTTTTATATGAATAAAAGTACTAAACTTATCAATTCTTTTTCTATTTAAGGTAAAGTACCTAACTCATTAAATCTTTTTCTCTTTGAATTAATGTTCTTAATTTATTAATTTTTTTTTTAGTTTTATAAAAGTACTTTATTTATCAAATATTTTTAATTTGAAGGAAAGTACTAGACTTATAAAATCTTTTTTTATTTAACTGAAAGTACTTAACTCATAAAATCTATTTCCATTTGTAATAAAGTACACAACTCATTAAATTTCTTTCTATTTAAATTAAAATACCTAACTTATCAAATCATTTTCCATTCAAATTAAAGTACACAAATCATTATATCTATTTTTATTTAAATGAAAGTACTTAACTTTTCAAATCACTCTTTAATTAAATTAAAGTACGCCACTTATCAAATCTCTCTGTACTTGAATAAAAATACTCAACCCATCAAATCTCTTTTAATTTGAATTAAAGTACAAAACTCACAAAACCTCTTTCTTTTTAAATAAAAGTACAAAACTCTTTAAATTTCTTTCTATCTTAGTAATTGTGTTTAACTTTTTAAATCTTTTTCTATTTAAATGAAAGTACTTAACATAATAAATCTCCGCACATTTAAATTTAAATACTAAAAACTTTTAAACTCTTTTAATTTAAATGATAGTATTTACCTTAACAAATCTTTTTTCATTTAAATAAGAGTACTCTTTTAATTAAATCACATTCTATTTAAATGAAAGTGCTTTACTCATCAAATCTCTTTCTATTTAAATAAAATAACTTTACTCATCAAATCTCTTTCAATTTAAAGAATAGTACTAGACTTATAAAATTTCTTTCTATTTAAATGATAGTACTTAACTCATGTAATCTCTTTCTTTTAAATAAAACTACACAACTCATAAATCCTTTTCTATTTTAACGAAAGTTCTTAACTTATCAAGTCATTTTCCATTTAAATAAAAGTACACATCTTATCAATTTTTTTTTATTTAAATTAAAGTACTTAACTTATGAAATTTCTTTCTATTTAAAATAAAATACTCTATTTATAATATCTCTTTCAATTTAAATGAATGTACTCAACTTATCAAATCTCCTTCATTTTAAATTTAAGTAGGTAACTTATCACATCCTTTTTCATTTGAATAAAGGTAATTTACTCTTTAAATCTTTTTCTATTAGAAATAAAGTTGATAACTTATCAAATTTTTTTCTATTTAAATGAAAGTACTTTATTTATCAAATCTTTTTTTATTTGAATGAAACTACTATACTTATAAAATAACTTTCTATCCGATTAAAAGTACTTAACTCCTTATATTTTTTTCTATTTGAATGATAGTACTAAATTTAACAAATCTTTTTGTATTTAAATGTAAGTATTTACCTCATTAAATTTTTTTTTTATTTAAATAAAAATACTAAACTAATCAAATTTCTCACTATTTGAATAGAAGTAATAAACTTATCAAATCTTTTTATATATAAATAAAAGTACTAAACTTATCAAATCTATTTCCTTTTGAATTAAAGTACTCTCCTAAACAACGCTCTTACTATTTGAGTTTCAGTACTAAACTTATCAAATCTCTTTCTATTTGAATAAAAGTACCTTACTTATCAAATCTTTTTCTATTTAAATGAAATAACTTGTTTTAATAAATCTCTTTCCATTTGAATAAAAATACTTAACTCATTAAATCTCTTTCGATATGAATGAAAGTATTCAACATATTAAATATCTTTCTATTTGAATTCAAGTACTTAACTAATCATATCTCTCTTAATTTTAACTAAAGTACTAAACTCATCAAATCTCTTGATATTTAAATGAGAGTAATTAAACCATCATATCCCTTTCTAGTTAAATGAAAGTACATTACTTATCAAATCTCATTCTAATAGAATAAAAGTATTAACCTCATAAATTCTCTTTCCATTTAAATAAAAGTATGCAGCTCATCAAATATCTTTGTATTTGAATAGAAGTACTCAACTCATTAAATCTTTTTTTATTTAAATGAAAGTTCTAGACTTATTAAATCTTTTACTAATTGAATAAAAATAAATAGCTTCTAAAATTCCTTTCTATTTAAATAAAAGTACTTAACTAATAAAATCTTTTTTCATTTGAATAAAAGTCCCCAACTCATAAGATCTCTTTCCATTTTAATGAAAGTACTTAACTTATTAAATCTTTTTTAATTGGAATAAAAGTACTAAACTCATCAAATCTCTTTCTATTTAAATCGATGTACTAAATCATCGAATCTTTTTCATTGTAATAAGAGTACCTAATTAATCAAATCTCTTTCTATTTAAATGAAAGAAATCTACTCATAAAATCTCTTTCAATTTAAAAGAAAGTACTAAATTCATGAAATCTCTTACTTTTTGAATTAAAGTACTTAACTTATCAAATCTTTTGCTATTTAAAGTAAAGCAAATTACTCTTTAAATCATTTCGTAATTAAATGTAAGTACACAACGCAAAAAATCTCTTCCTATTTGAATAATAGTACTCAACTTATAAAATCTCTTTCTATTTGAATGAAAGTACTTTACACATTAAATCTCTTTTTAGTGAAATAAAATACTTTACTCATAAAATCTCTTTTTATTTTAATTAAAGTACTAAACTAATAAAATTTTTTTATATTTGAATAAAAGTTCTTCCAACATTAGATCTTCTTCTGTTTTATATAGAAGTATTTCATAAATACAATCTCATTTATTATTAATTTAAGTACCTAACACTTTACATCTCTTTCTATTTCATTAAATGTACTCAACTTACCAAATCTCTTTCAATTTGAATAAAAGTATTTAACTCATCAAATCTCCCTCTTCTTGAAATTAGTAATAGACTTCTAAAATCTCTTTCTATTTGAATAATAGTATTTAACTTATTTAATATCTCTTTTTATTTAAATGAACGTACCAAACTAATACAATTTCTTTCAATTTAAATGAAAGTAATAAACTTATCAAATCTCTTTTTATATGAATAAAAGTATTTAACTCCTTAAATCTCTTTCTTTTTGAATAAAAGTTCTTTACTCATCAAATCTCTTTTTTCTGGAATAAAAGTACTTGACTTATCTAATCTCTTTCTATTTGATTAATAGTATTTACCACATTAAATCTCTTTCTATTTTAATGGAAGTACTTAACTGAGAAAATGTCTTTCTACTTAAATAAAAGTACACAACTTATCAAATCTCTTTTTTATTTAAATGAAAGTACATTGCTTAAAAAATTTTTTTTCATTTAAATGAACGTTCTTAACTCATCAAATCTCTTTCTATTTAAATAAAAGAACTTGACTTATTAAATCTTTTTCAATTTGAAAAAAAATACAAAATTCGAAAACTTTCTTTTTATTTGAATTTTTTTACTCAATTCATAGAGTCTCTTTCTCTATGAATTAAAGTACTTTACTATTTAAATCACTTTCTGTTTAAGTAAAAGAACTTACCTTATAAATCTCTTTCTGTTTCGATTAAAGTTTTCAACACATTAAATCTCTTTCTATTTAAATAAAAGTACCTAAATTTTAAATAACTTTTTATTTGATTTTAAGTACTTTACTCATCAAAACACTTTTTAATTAAACGAAAAAACTTAGTTAGGCAAATCTCTTTTTATTTGAATGAAAGTACTTAACTCATCAAATCTCTTTGTAGTTTTAGGAAATTACTTAATTCATCAAAACTCTTTCTATTTAAATAAAAGTACTAAGCTAATCATATTTTTTTCTATTTAAATGAAAGTAATCAACTTATTAAATCTTTTTTATTTAAAATAAAAGGACTTAAATTATTTAATCTCTTTCTATTTGATTAATAGTATTTATTTCATTAAATCTCTTTTCATTTGAATAAGAGTACTTAACTTATCAAATCTCTTTCTTTTTAATTAAAAGTACTTTACCCAACAAAACTCTTTTTAATAAATGAAAGTGTTGCGTATTCTACGCAACGAGTAAGTCGGGCGAAGCGCCGGGGCGTGTACGGCCCTGTTGAGACGTGAAACACGCTCGACAAAGCAGTGTCTTTGTTTTTGGTGGCTGCCACAGTAGTGCCAGGATGCTTGTAAAGGTTCCTACTTTCCACTTGCTTAAGCTCTTCCACGATATTTAATATGCCAATCACATGTATCGACAGCCGCGTTATGTTTGAGCTTTTCGGTGATTGGTGCAGCATTGCATCGCTTTTTTATAGAAAGCCACGCGCGTTCTTGCGCCTAGCATCACTCTTGATTCATCACGCGTGATTTATCGCTCGAGATTCATCTAGCTTAGAAAACTGAGACTTGCGAGAACTACTTCGAGGAAAATTATTTGTATTGCGCAATACTACATCATTTAAGTTCGGTCAGCGACAAGGGACAAAGGCGGTCCGGCACGTAGCTAGAATTATCCTGATTTGTACGGAATCTGTGTCAACGTTTCGACCAGGGTTTTTAGGCTAAATGTTTTTTCCCTGACGAGCCAAATAAAGCGTACTTTTTAGTTCTAACTGGGCTCAAATATATTTGTTATTGTGTTTTATTTTCCTATCCTCCTTTCTAATAATAAACAATTTCGATAGCACCCGTGAGGGAGTTTTTCGATTCACTACATTCTACTGGAGTACCAATTAGGGCAACGGTCGCATCAACATTTTGGTCCTTCGAGCCGGATAGGGAGCTTCCTCCCCACTCTTCGTCCGGCGTCTATTGTGCATACAGTCTTTTTCAACAGAGGAGAAAGAGGCAACGGATGACTACCAATCGAGCAACAAAGAAGGTATTGCGTCATCGCTACAAGTTAAGAAGCTTCTATTGTTCCGGTGCATGAGTACGCTGCACGTGACACTTTATTCAGAAGATTCACGTAAGTTTTGTAATTTCTGTTGCTTAATCTTTCTTCGAAGTCGTATTTTTCCTCCTTTTTTCTCTTCTTAATTTCGCCTTTTGTCGTGAAAATGCCTCGTTCGTGGAGTGCACGTGGTAATGTCGAGCGCGTTGTTCGGAGATTCGAGTATATAAGGAAAGAATACGCGCAGTTTCAAAAAGCATTAAACAAGATAGATCGTACAATCTCGCGCGATATAATAAAATTAAAGATTAGAAGTTCTAAAATCGATAAGGATTTGGCAATGCTACAGGAGATAGTAGAAAAAACATCCGGTGAAGCGATGGGAACGTTGGTTGACGAAATTTATAATCATATTAAGGCAGTCAATGATGCAATAGCAGGAGCGGAATTAATTATTAATAGAATTGATTCGGTAGCCACTAAAGATACAAATTCGCTAACTGCAAGTCTGCTGCCTCCGGTTAGCACTACGGGTAGCAGTCTGTCCGTAGATAGTATTTACAAAATACCGGCGGTGCAATTACCTCGATTGGATGAACAGCATGAGAAATAGCCGAGTTTCGCCGACACGTTTCAATCAGTGATTAAAAATAATTCCGTACTTCGGGATATACAAAAGTCTGCATATTTGAAATCATGCTTATCGGGTCCAACTGCGAAGAAAATAAGAATTCTGGAAATTACCGCGGATAATTATCCGATTGCGCGGAACACCTTAGTCGAGTGGTATGACTATCCGTTAATACTGATAAATAAGCACGTGTGAGCTATTTTGAAGGGTCCCCCGATTAAGAGTGAGTTTCTGTCGTCTTTAATTGCCGCGTCCGATGCGCTGAATGCAAATTGTAGGGCATTAGTAGCGACTAAAAAAGTCTTTGTCGATCAATTTGCTATCACCGCAAATGTTTCGCGAGTGGATCCCGCAACACGTCTTCAATGGGAACAAAGGTGATCCTGAGATGCTTTACCGACAGTGGACGACTTTGTTGTATTTTTACGCGATACGGGAAATGAGCTAGTAAGCGCCACGCCGGCAGAAAAGCTGAGGAGGATTAACAATAGCAGAAGGAACGCGCCGTTTGGACCTGAGAGGAATTTTCGTTTTGAGGAAATCGATGCGTAATGAGCCGTGTTGTAATTCCCCGCGAAATTTGCCGCGAAGTACTGACCAAACATAAGTTCAAGTGTATTTCATGAGTGCGACCATCTTGTGTGGCATGTGCCGCGAGAAGCAATCATCCATCGGAGTGTGAGCTGCTACGGAGGGTCGAGCCTGAGGAGCGCAAGAGAATCGTAGTTAACGCCAAATTGTGCTTGAATTGTTTTCAAGCTGATAATGGGTTTGCACATGTATTAGGAAAGGCTGCTGCAGAAAAGTGCAAAGGCAGGCATTGTGAGTTGTTACATGTGAAAGAGGCCGTTGCAGAAAGGTGCAACGGTGCTGCAGTGGTTCATTTGCTAGATTGTGATGGCAGACCACACGGGTGTCTCGTACTCTTGGATTCAGGTTCCTAAGCGCATTATTTAATGATCTATATGATCTTTTTTCGGAAATTTTGTACGAGTATCCAAGCAAGTCATGGACGTATCAAAATTTACTTTGAAATCGCGAGCAGAAAATTGCGGTAGAATGGAAAATTTTATTATCTCCAGATATAACGAATCGGTTACCCTCGAAACGAATTCCGCGAGTAGAATTAGTTATGCCGGCAGGGATCATTTTAGCAGATCCCAAATTTTATAAGATCGCGATTATCGACGCTATTCTTGGTGTCGAGATTTTTACATTACTATGACGCTCAGGTCAGAGCATTAGTATAAATGGAAGTTAATAGCACAAGGAACTGCGTCAGGATAGCTCGTTATAAAAGCAGGAGCAACGCGTGGCTTGCGGAGCGTTTACTGCCACACAGATACGGTATAATTATTGAAGTAATTTTGGAAGATTGAAGAAGTAACTAGGACTAGTATTAGGTCGCACGAGGAAAATTTGTGCAAAGCGCATTATAGAAGCCACACGCGACGGGATGATACAGGCAGATGTGTAGCAAGGCTGCTATTCAAGGAAGAGAATCGGTTAGACGATTCGTACGCGAGCGCGTTGCGAAGATTACACGCGTTAGAGCGATCATTATCGCGCAAGCCGGAGATTAGAAATACATGAGTTAAATTCTTATCCGAATATTAAGAACTAGGTCACATGACAAGGATAGAAGAAAGACTTCACGAAGGTTGATTCTATTTACTGCATCTTGCTGTATTAAAGCATACTAGTCTTGCGACCAAATTGCGAGTAGTGTTGTACGCGTCAGCAAAATCTAACAACGGGAAATCTTTGAATAACGTATTAATAGTTAGTCCAACCATACAGGAGGATCTGTTTACACTTTTAGTAAGATTTAGATCACGCGCTATCGCTATTACCGCGGACATTGCGGAGATGTATCGGCAGATAATAATTGACCCGCGCGATCGCAAATACTAAACTATACTTTGGCGTCGACAGGAAAGTGAGCCCGTGAAAGCATATAGAATTAATACAGTAACCTATGGAACTGCCTCTGTGTCGTTCTTAGCAACACGAACTTTACATATACTCGGGAGCGACGAATTTCACCGATTCCCGAGAGCTATCATCGGTTTTAAAGAGGATTTCTATTTAGACGACTTGTTAACCGGAGCGCGTACGGTTAGGGAAGCAAAATAAGTCCGCGACGAGTTACTAAGGATACCTGCAGAGGCAGGCATGCATTTGAGGCAATGGGCGTCAAATTGCTCCGAGATTTTAAAGGACTTAGATACCGCAGATAATAACATTGTAAATTTAGATTCGTCAGGCACGGTAAAAACATTAGGTGTTAATTGGAGCGCGGCCGAAGATAACATAGGCTATACGTTAAAGCGAACAGCTGATCAATCGAAGGTTACTAAGCGCGTTATATTGTCCGAAATTTCCCAGTTATTCGACCCGCTAGGTTTATTAGGATCAACGCGAAAATGATGAGGTAACGGCTATGGCAATTAAAATCAACGTGGGACAAAGATGTTCCAGCCGATATATATAAAATATAACAAGAGTGGCGCCAAAATCTCCGCACGCTCGAGGAGATGAGATTCGCGTGTAGCGTAACGTGTAACGGAAAAGCATTTGAAATGCACAATTTTTACGACGCGAGCGTTAAGAACTTTTTGGCGCATTAATACTCCCATGATTTGTTAAAACGACTAAAAACGCTTTGTGTGGACTTATGGAACGCTATGCTAAATATTCGGACATATATTTTGACAGCACGACTAATGTTGTTGATTCTGCGAACGAATTAGAGGCTCGCGTGATCGCGAAGTTTAGTTCATAAAAGATTTAAGTGGCATTTTATCTCTCCATACTACCTCATATTGTCGGTCTATTGAAGATGGCAAGGAAATCTTTTAAGTACCATCTAGTTAGTCTACGTAGAATTTTCAGCGAAGCAATGTTATCGTGTGAAGCATTATTAATTTAGGTCCTCGAGATAGAGGCTATTCTTAACTTGCGTCTTATCACCCATCGTTCGAATGATTTGAACGATTTGCGTGCTCTTACAACTGGTCATTTTTAATTGGATATTATTTTCCGAGTCATCATGTATCATCTAGGTGTCTATCGCAATAGCAGCGTTCAGCGGGTGAGACAGTTGTTCTGGAAATAATGTAATAAGGAATATTTGAAAAAGCAAATGCCCTTAGGACGTGACACAAAGATACATGCGAGAGCTGACGGAATAAAACGCATTACAGCCGCGAAACCTGCCAACGGTCTTGTAAAGTGCGGTATTAAACGTCTTTCTTCTTTGTCGAACAATTTATAAAAAAAAAAAAAAAATTTTTGTAATTTAGTAGAGGTTATTTGGATAATGTATTATAATATGCGGTTAGCAGTGTATGTATATGTTTTATAATTTGTATTTTATTGTTTGTGTATCTTTTTAAATTTTGAACGGTGCTCGTCCAAAGGGGGGGGGGATTTTGCGTATCCTACGCAACGAGTGAGTAGGGCAAGCGCCGGGGCGTGTACAGCCCTACCAAAACGTGAGACACGCTTGACAAAGCAGTGTCTTTGTTTCTGGTTGTAGCCACGGTAGCGCTAAGATGCTTGCAAAAGCTCCTTCTTTCTTCTAGCTTAAGCTCTTCC
The DNA here is from genome assembly GCA_023678865.1 of Polistes exclamans. Taxonomy (NCBI): domain Eukaryota; kingdom Metazoa; phylum Arthropoda; class Insecta; order Hymenoptera; family Vespidae; genus Polistes; species Polistes exclamans. The sequence continues at coordinate 49,377 of JACGWG010000013.1, read as the reverse complement.
AGCATATTTATTATGCCAATCACATGTATCGACTGCTACGCTGTCCTCGGGCTTTTCGGTGTTTGGTCCGGCATTGCATCGCGTTTTTGTATAAAGCCCAGCGCGTTCTTGCGCCTATCATTACTCGTAAATCATCACGTGTGATTCATCGCTCGAGATTCATCTAACTAAGAAAGCTGAGACTGGCGAGAACAACTTCGAGGAGAGTTATTTGTATTGCGCAATACTACATCATTTAAGTTCGGCCAGCGATAAGGGACAAAGGCGGTCCTGCACGTGGCCAGAATTATCCTGATTTGTACGGATTCTTCGTCAACGTTTCAACCAGGGTTTTTATGCCGAAAAGCTTTTCCCTGACGAGCTAAATAAAGCGTACTTTTTAGTACTGACTTGGCTCAAATATATTTGTAATTGTGTTTTATTTTCGTATTTTTCTTCCTATTAATAAACAATCTCGATAGCACACGTAAAGGCATTTTTCGACTCACTACAATCCACTGAAGTACCGATTAAGGTATCGGTCGCATCAACGGAAAGTATTTAACATATCGCATCTCTCTCTATTTTAATAAGATATCTTAACTTATTAAATATCTTCCTATTTTAATGGAAGTTCTTCACACATCAAGTCTCTATTCATTTGAATGAAAGTACAAAACTCTTTAAATTTTTATTCATTGGAATAGAAGTACTCAACTTAACAAATCTCTTTATACTTGAATGGAAGAACTCCACTTATTAAATTTCTTCCATTTGTGTAAAAGTACTTTACTCATTAAATCTTTTTACATTATGATAAAAGTACTAAACTTATCAAATCTTTTTACATTTGAATAAAAGTACTAAACTTATTAAATTTCTATCTATTTAAATGAAAGCTCATAATTTAATAAATATCTTTCCATTTGAATAGAAGTACTAGACTCATCAGATCTTTTTCGTTTAAATAAAAGTACTTAACTCATAAAATGTCTTACTATTTAAATAAAAGTACTAAACTCATCAAATCTCTTTCTCTTTGAATTAAAGTACCTAACTCATCAAATCTTTTTTTATTTGAATGAAAGCACTTTGCTCTTTATATCTTTTTCTAATTGATTGTAAGTACACTACTCAAAGAATCTCTTTCTGTTTAGATTAAAGTACTAAAAAAATCATATCCCTTCTGTTTTAAATATAAGTATTTAACTCATTAAATCTCTATCTATTTGAATAAAAGAACACAACCTTTAAAATCTCTTTCTATTTGAATGAAAGTACTTATCTCAACAATTCCCTTTCTATTTTAATTAGGGTACACAACTTATCAAAATTTTTCTATTTGAATAAAAGTATTCAACTCATCAAATCTCTTTCTTCTTGAATAAAAGTATATAACTTTTTTATTCTCTGTCTATTTGATTACCAGTTTTTAACTCATTAAATTTCTTTTAATTTAAATGGAAGTACTTAACTTATCGAATCGTTTTCTATTTGATTAAAAGTACTTTACTCTTTAAAACTCTTTTTATTAAAATGAAAGTACTTAACTTATTGAATCTCTCTGTATTTGAATGAAATTCCCTAATTTAACAAACCTCTTTCTATTTGAATAGAAGTCCTTTGCACATAAAAAATCTATCCATTTGAATAGAAGTACCTAACACATTAAATTTTTTTTTATTGGAATAGAAGTACTTAACATAACAAATCTCTTTCTACTTGATTAGAAGTACTCCACTTATCAAATCTTTTGCCATTTGAATGAAAGAGTACTTATTTTATTAAATATTTTTACATCATAATAAAAGTACTGTACTTATCAAGTCATCTTACATTTAAATAAAATGGCTAAACATATCAAATCTTTATCAATTTAAATACAAGTTCTTAAACCATTAAATCTCGTTTTATTTAAATAAAAGTACGTCTTATTAATTCATTTTTTTTTTTGAATTATAATATTTACCTCATAAAAATTTTTTCTTTGTGACATAAATTACTCAACCTATTAAATCTCTTTACTTTTAAATAAAAGTACTTAAATTGTTAATTCTCTTTCAATTTTAATGAAAGTTGGTAACTCAACAAATCTCTTTCAATTTAAATGAAAGTACTTAACTTATCAAATCTCTTTCCATTTAAATGAAAGTACTCAATCTATCGAATCATTTTGAATTTAAATGATAGTACATGAATCATAAATAACTTTTTATTTAAATAAAGGTACTTTACTTATAAAATCTCTTTCTATTTAAATAAAAGATCTTAACTCATCTAATCTCTTCTCATTTGAATAACAGTACTTAACTTAAAAAATCTCTTTTTATTAAAATGAAAGTTTTCAACTAATCAACCCACTTTTTATTTAAATGAAAGTACTAAACTCATCAAATCTTTTTTTATTTAAATAAAAAGATCTCTAATCATTAAATCTGTTTCTATTTGAATAAAAGTACTTTTCTCTTTAAATCTCTTTCTAGTAGAATAAAAGTACTTTACTTTTTAAATCTCTTTCTATTAGAATAAAAGTACTAAACTCATATAATTTCTTTATAACTAAGTGAAAGTACTAAACACATCAATTTTTTTTCTATTGAAATCGAAGTATTTAATAAATAAAATCTCTTTCTATTTAAATTCAAGTACTCTACTTTTTAAATCTCTTTCTATTTGATTAAAGGTACTCAACTCATCAAATCTCTTTCAATTTGAATAAAAGTATTTAACAAATTAAATCTCTTATTTTTTGAAAAAAAGTTCAAATCACTTACTATTTTAAAAATAATATTTATTTTATTAAATTGTTTTTTATTGGAATGAAAGTACTCAACTTTTTAAATCACTATCTATTTGATTGAAAATATTTAACTTATCAAAAATCTTTTTATTTTAATGAAAGTACGAAACTCATAAAATCTCGCTTTATTTGAATAAAAGTACTATACATATCAAACTTTTTTTATTTAACTGCTAGTACACAACTTATCAAATCTCTTTCTATTTAAAAAAAAGTGCCAAACTCTTTAAAACTTTTTCCCTTTAAACGATACTACTCAACTCATCAAATCTCTTTTTATTTGAATAGAAATACTTAAATTAATAAATCTCTTTCTATTTTATTAGAAGTACTTAACTAATCTAATCTCTTTCTATTTAAATAAAAGTATTTACCCTATTAAATCTCTTTCTATTTGAAAAAAAGTACGCAACACTGAAAATCTCTTTCTATTTGTATAAAAGTACTAAACTCATAAAATCTTTTTGTAGTTTAATGGAAGTACCTTACTCATCAAATCTTTTTCTATTTAAATAAAAGTACACACCTCAATAAATTTCATTCTATTTGAATTAAAGTAATAAATTTATCAAATCTCTCATCATTAAAATGAAAGTACTCAGTACATTAAATTTCTTTCTATTTGAATAAAAGTACGAATCTTATCAAATCTTTTTTTATTTAAATGAACGTACTCATATCATTTAATTTCTTTCAATTTAAATAAAAGTACCAAACCTATCTAATGTCTTTCTATTTAAATGAAAGTACTTAACTCATTAAATCTCTTTCTATTGGAATGAAAGTACTAATTTCATAAAATCTCTTGTTATTTGAATGAAAGTACCCAACTTATCAAATCTTTTTCTATTTGAGGTAAAGTACTCAATTCATCAAATTTTATTAAATTTATGTGAAAGTATTTAACTTAACAAGTCTCTTTCTATTTAAGTAGAAATACCAAACTGATCAAATCTCTTTCTAGTTGAATAAAATTTCCTAATTTATCAAATCTCTATCTATTTAAATGTATGTTCGCAACATAATAAATCTGTTTCTATTTAAATAAACGTTTCTTTTTTATTAAATCTTTTTCTATTTAAAAATTTACTTTACTAATCAAATCTCTTTCTATTTAAATGAAAGTAATAAACTTATTAAATTTCCTTCTATTTAAATAAAAGTACTTATCAAAAAATGCAACAGCAACTGCAACTGCACCTGCACAAGCAACTACAAATGCAACGGCAACTAAAACTGCCAATGCAAATGCACCAGCAGTGGCACATTAATTAGCTGCTACAATTGCAGCTGCCATTACATCTACACTTGCACCAGGAGCGGCTCATGCAACAGCAACAGACAATGCATTAGCAAATGCAGGTGAAACTGCTCCTTAACTTATAATTGCAACAGCATTTGCTGCTGCAACTACAACTGCAACTGACTGCACATTCAACAGAAACTGCAACTGCTACTGCACCAGCACATGAACCTACATCTGCACATACAACAGCACATGCAACTACAACAGCAGCTGCTAATAAAACTGCAAATGCAACTGCTATTTAAACTGCGCATGCACTTGATACTGCAAATGGAATAGCAACTGCAATTGCTTCTTTAAATGCACGGGAACTTGCAATTGCAAAATCACAGCTAAGTTTCTCTACCACAGCAACTGCGACCTAATTTGCCTCTCTAACGTCATCTTCACATAAACCAATTACTGTACATGCATTTGCAAATGCAACTGCATTGGCAAATACAACTGCTACTGCTACTGCATCTATACATTCCCCTGCAACTGACAATTAATAGAAACTGTCACTGCAACTGCACAATTAACTGCAGCTGAAAATGCACAGTTATTTGCAAATTTACCTGTAGCAGCAACTGCACATGCACTAGAATCTAACCATGCAACTGCAACTGTTGCTTCAACTATAAATAAAGCAAAACCTTCACACTAAACTGCAAATTTAACTTTAACTGTTAATGCACATGCCTATTCAATTATACATGCAACTACAACTGAAACTGCTACTGCAACTGCAAATGCAACTAATACTGACAATGCATCAGCAGCTCAAAGGCAATTGCACATTCTAATGCAAATGAAACTAAAACTGAATCTGAACTGCAAAATAACCTGCAAATGCACATGCAACGGCAACTGCAACTGTAACTGCAAATGAACATGAACTTGCTATTGCAACTAAACTGTAACTGCAACTGCAACTTCTACCTCAGCAGCACATACGTATGACACTGCAAGTTAATCTGCAACTGCAAAAAAAACTGCAACTGCAACCTTACATTCTAATTCAACTGCTACTGTAACTACACATGCTACTGCGACTGCAACTGAAAATGCAAATTGACTTATATCTGCAACAGAAACTGCAAATGCACCGGCGACTCTACATGCTACGGCCGCTGCGACTACTACTGCACATAAGACTGCAACTGCAAGTGTAACAGCAAATGCGACTGCAACAGCTACTTCTACTGCAACTGCACATGCACTGGCAACGTCACATGGAACAGCAACTGTAACTGCTACAGCGACTGCTACTGCAACATATTTTTGTCCTGCAACTGCACAAGATACTGCAAAAATATCTGCAACAGTTACTGAATATGCACACGCTATTGCACATGCACCCGCTACTGCTCATGAAACGGCAACTAAAAATGCCACAGCACATGCAACATTAATTGCAATTGCACCTAAACCTGCACATACATTCGTTAAATGCAACTGCAACAGCACATGCAATAGTTACTGCTACTGTACTATTGCAAAACTGTATGGATTAAGAAAAACACATAAACACACTATATAATAAAAACACACTATGAGACCAGTTGTAAGTTCCATAGGTTCACCGTGTTACAAATTAGCAAAATTTATACATCTATTATTAACTAAAACTATTTTAAACAAATTTGTTTTTTCCATCAAGAACTCGTTTGAGTTCGCTGAGTTCATAAAGGGAACGAAGTTACCGGAAGGATACATACTGGTATCACTAGATGTAATATCCCTTTTCACTAACATTCCGAAAGAACTAGTAATAAAAACAATTGAAGAAGATTAGAATTAATTATCCAAATGTATCAACGTTCAAAAGAATACCTTAATAGAACTAATAAAATTTTTGTTTTGAATTGAGCTATTTTCGGTTTAACGGAGTTTAACTTGATGAATCTAGCATGGGTAATTCAGCGAGCCCAGTACTAGCAAACATAGTTATGAATTACATCCTAAAAAAGGTTGAAGGCTGTTACCCTTTCAAGTTCCTTTCTTAAAGGTCTATGTGGATGACATTGTCACAGCAATACCGAAAGATGGAATTGAACTAACAATTAAGACCTTTAATAGTGTAAATAAAAAGATCCAATTCACGATTGAGGTTGAGAACAATAAAACACTACCATTCCTAGACATGAGTATAATAAGAAAGGAAGATGGTTCTATTTTAACGGACTGGTACGTTAAACGTACAAGCTTAGGTAGATGTTTAAATTATAAGTCGAATCATTCAATAAGCAAAATAATTGGAGTCGTGAAAGGTTTACTTTTTAGAGCATTAATATTAAGTAGCAAGGAATTTCATAATAACAATAGGAAAAAAATAGAAATAATTTTAAAAAACAACAATTATCCAACGAGTCTCATTCACACGGTATTTAATAAGTTTAGATTAGTTAAAGAACAGGAAAAAGAACCAAACAACAACAAAATTATCAGATTCCCGTTTATCAAACCTTTGTCAAATAGAATAAATAAATGTTTTAAAAATACCAATGTCAAGTTGGTATTTTATAACTTAGGAAAAATAAACTCTATATATACGAAACTAAAAGACAAAGATGATAAACTAGAACAATCAAACTTAGTATATAAAATACCATGCGAATGTGAAAAATGTTATGTAGGACAAACGAAACAAAAATTAAAGAAACGATTAGACCAACATAGGAACGACAGCAAACCGAAGAATGCACAAAAAACAAATACCACTGCGTTGGCAGAACATCATTTTAAAATAGGACATATTTTTAAATTCGACGAAACAAAAATTTTAGATAAAGAAGATAACTGGTACAAAAGAAATATTAGTAAAATGTATGATATAACGAACAATAATACAGTTAATTTTAGAACCGATACTAATAATCTAAATAGGACATATAACGATATTTTAAAATTTAATTACCACAACAAGACACGTAACAGAGGTTACAATAATAACAAAGACATCTAGATTAGGAAACACTAGCTTAGAGGTAACCAGTAGTGTTCGAAAAGTTATGGTAGGATAACGGTTTTAAAAATTGACTCTACATATAAGATAGTGAAAACTTATGACTGTAATAGAAATGATGTTATATTGACTTATGAACATAACTGTCAAGGTAAAATAACGCTATTAATTGTAAGTTTTTTGTATTTGTATAAGTAATAATATGTCATAATAAAAAATTTTAGTTGCTAAGGAAGTCCCAAATAGATGCAAATAAATCTGCATCTGCAGATAAAAATACAAGTGCAACTTAAAAAGCAACTGCAACTGAAGATGCAATTTGAACCCCACATGCAGCTGCAATTGCAAAGGCAACTGTAACTGCAAATGCAACTGCGAATGCAAAGAAACTGATAATGCTAATGCCACTGCTACGGCCAGTGCAATTGTATTTGCAGCCTAAACTGCACAGACAACTGCAGCTAAACCTGGTCATGAAACAGCAAGTACTACTGCTCATGAAACTGCAAAGTCTACTTGAATTTCACATGCAACTACAAATTTTGCTGCAACTTTAACTTTTTTTTTAGGTCGCGTCTTAGCATTCGAAGTGTACGGACGTTCAAAGTTATAACTTTATTGTTTACATTGTACGTATAACGAATAAATTCGTTACCTGGTTGTTTAATTTTCAAATTTTTAACAAATCGGTCACCGGCTCATGGCAATAAACCTTTCGCATATCCTTGACCGGGATATGCAAACATCAGCCACATTTCCATCATGGCAAAAGGTTACTACTCATAGGCGAGAGCATGCTTCTTGTAGCAATAAAAGAGCAAGAATAGATGATGATAACAACAATGTTCCTCGAAGTAATGGAGTACCCGAAACCGTTAACAGATTCTCGGTCTTAACTTCAAGTGTAGTCACAGATTGCGATATGCCGCAAAACGAACAAGTGCAGAAAATACCACTACCTCCTCCAATTTACATAGATGACGTCCTTGACATTCAATCTTTAACTAAATGCCTAAATAATGCAGTTAAAAAAGATAATTACACTTATAAAATTAGTAATAATCAGGTTCGTATATTACCAGCAGATGCGGACTCCTACAGAAAAAATACTAAAACCTTAAAATCATTAAATGCTAGCTTTCACACATTTCAATTAAAACAAGAACGTTCGTTTAGAGTTGTGTTACGTAACGTACATCACTCTGCTGATTTGAACGACCTGAAAGACGAACTAATGGAACTGGGTCACGAAGTTGTAAACATCAGTAATATTTATCACAGAGCTACACACAACCCACTATCCATGTTCTTTATTGACCTTAAACAAAAACCTAACAACAACATGGTCTACAATATAAACAAACTGAATAACACAATAGTCAAATTTGAATCACCACGTAAGAAAAAGGAAGTTGCTCAATGCAAGAGATGTCAAAAGTATGGTCACACTCAAAAGTATTGCAATCGCAATTTTCAGTGTGTTAAGGGGTTATACGCAGTTGCGAGGCTCAAAAATAACGTTTTTTTACGATTTTTTTTGTGGACATAGCTTTTATTTATTAAGTACAAGTGATAGTAATTCTGAAAGAGCACACTTTGAAGAATATAATTGTGTATTACTCGTGTCAAAATATTGATGTGCATCGCCTCTGCAGACGATTTCCCGAACGACCTCCAAAAAAAGGTACTCGGCGGTGAGCACGATTTCGTTAGTTTGGATTATTTGAAATAAAAAAAAAAGGTGAATTCTTTTAAAGGATAGATAAATGCAGGTATTGAACAAAGGAATAAACAAAATTTTAATTTTTGACAAAATGGCGGCAATTTGAAAAAAATTTTTCGTTTTCGATGAAAATTTTCGCTCTAAATTGTCAAAAAAAAATAGTAAAAAATTTTTTACATCTTATTCCTTCGTTCAATACCTGAAAAATGTATCTAAAAAGATTGTGGTATAATTTCAGCTTGATTAGTTGAGCCATCTCTGAGAAATCTTGCTCACCGACTCTGAAATGACAGTTTTGAGATAAACGCGTTTAAAGTTTCAGAAGTAGTATACACATACTCTGACGTGGCCTTACAAATTCAGGTATATCTCCGAAAGTATTTATCGGATTGACTTCAAATTTTCAGAGAATATACTCAAATATATGTATATTCCGAAAATGAAAAAAAAAAAAAACGATTTTTTGAAAATTCTAACTGCGTATAACCCCTTAAATGTTCTGGTCAGCATGCTACGGCAGATTGTAAGAAATCCATAGATACTCCACCAACTTGTTTCCTCTGCGGTGCCAACCATACTGCGAACTACAAAGGGTGCCCTTCCTACCAAGAGATGTACAAAATGACGTTTCCTACACCTAGAATAAGGAAAACTGTAAATATTCAATCTACTCTCGAAACCAACCCACCGGTAAACATTCAACGTTACGCCGACCAATCTATGTCTTACGCACAAGCCGTAAATAAAAATATACAAATATCAGATACTTCAAATCCGCAGCCTTCAAATAACGTAAACAATAATAACAGCTCAAGTCTTACAGATTCTATAAGTAGACTAGAAAAACTCATCGAAAAACAAAGTGAACTAATAAATAAAAAAATCGAACAATCAAACAATCTCATTTCATTATTAACGGTAATAGTAAGTAAGCTGTCGTGTATTAATAAATAATGAGGACATTACGCATTGCTCTTTGGAACGCTAATGGCCTAATGAAACGTAAATTGGAGCTGGAAGCATTTTTAAAATTATATGACATACAAATTATATTAATATCGGAGACACACTTTACGGTTAAAAATTATTTTAAAATCTTCGGTTATAAGGTGTACTCCACGAATCATCCAAGTGGAAGGGCACATGGTGGTACTGCGATTTTAGTTAAATCTAACATAAGACATTACGAGCTCCACAAATAAAACCGTTTACCTCAATGAAAGTCAAAACAACATTTGCATCACACGTTAATCCGAAAAAAGCACCTGACCTCGACTTAATCAACGGAAAGATGATCAAAGAATTACCAAAAAAAGGAATAGCGTATATTACCTCACTATTCAACGCCATTTTACGCCTAGGCTACTATCCTACTTCATGGAAAGTAGCAGTGATTACACTCATTCACAAGCCAGGTAAACCACCTCATGACGTTACGTCATACCGACCAATCAGTCTCTTATTCTCTTTGTCTAAGCTATTTGAAAAAATGTTCACTAATCGCCTACTAAATGTCTTGGATGTCCCTACTCTTCCTGACCATCAGTTCGGGTTTCGGAAATACCATTCAACAATTGAACAGGTCCATAGAATAACTCGTCAACTATCGCAAGATCTTGAAAAGAAAAAATACTGCTTCGCAGTATTCCTGGACATAAGGCAAGCTTTCGACAAAGTCTGGCACACCGGACTACTTTATAAACTTAAGAAAATATTTCCATATCCTTTTTTCCTGATCCTTAAATCCTACCTTACAGATAGAAAATTCATGGTTAAATATCAAAACCAATTCACTTCAGCTTATCCAATCTTGTCCGGTGTTCCACAAGGCAGCGTACTTGGGCCCATACTGTACACAATTTACACGGCAGATCTACCTACCTCAGAAGGGATAACTACTGCTACATTTGCAGACGATACAGCTCTGCTAGCATCTGAGAGTGATCCACAAAACGCGACTGATATTCTCCAACGTCATCTGCACTCACTAGAAAAATGGTGTCAGAAATAGCGAATCAATATCAACGAAAGTAAATCAGCTCATATAACCTTCACATTGCGCAGAGGCACGTGTCCCCCTGTGGTCATTAATGGGGTAAATATTCCTATTAGAGACTCGATCAAATATTTAGGTATTATCCTAGACAAAAGGCTGACATGGAAGCAACATATACAAACCAAAGTAAAACACCTCGAGACGAGTAAGAAAAATTTATTGGCTTTTTGGTAGATCGTCTAAGTTAGAATTAGAAAAAAAGCTCGCTATCTATAAAGCTTTTCTAAAACCCATATGGACTTACGGAATTCAACTATGGGAAACTGGGAGTAACTCCAGTATAGAGATTTTACAGAGGTTCCAATCAAAAACTCTACGAAACATTTGCAATGCCCCATGGTACGTTACAAACGAAAGAATTCATCAAGATTTAAGAATATCTACAATAAAAGAAGAAATTGTTAGCTTCAGTGAACGCTACAACTCCCGTTTAGCCAAACATCCCAACTCTTTAGCAAAAAATTTACTGGAAACAAATGAACTAGTACGAAGACTAAAAAGGTTCTACCCTTCTGACCTTAAAAAAAGATTTGAATGATTTAAAACATCGTAATATTATTTGAGACTAATGTATTATATCTACACTCACCATTGTATATCTTATTTATTTACATTTCATGTTATTACATCACGCAAGCCTAAAGTACTTATAATTCTCGTCGAGAATTGATTGTATGTTCGGTAATGAATAAAAAAAAAAAAAAAAAAAAACTTTAACTGCAGATGCAACTGCAACTGCTAGTGTAATTGCACATTCTACTGCAACTACAACAGCTCTAGCATATGCAACTGTTAAAACACTATTACCTGCACTTGCAGATGCTACTGTAACTGAACATGAAACTGCATCAGCTGATGCAAATCCAATTAGCACAAAAAAGAAAACTGCAACTGCACATGCAACTGCCATTAAACCAGCACATGCATATGCGACTAAAAACTATCTGGTATTGAGAAGGCAACTGCACTGCACATGTACCTTCATCGACAAATGCAAATACAACTGAAACTAAAAAAGCGACTGCAACAGCAAATGCAACGGCGAATGCACATGATACTTCGACTGTTACTACAACTGCAAAAGCTAATGCAACTGTACGTGCAACACTATCTGAACATTATACTGCAACTGCAACTGCTATTTCACATGATACTGTAACTACAACACTAACTGTAAAGTAAGGTACTACAGCAACTACAATTGCAATTCTTAGCGCAACTAAGCCACAGCAGAATCCCATGCAACTGCAAATTTACCTGCAAATGCAAATGTAAATTCATTTGCAACTGTAAATGCAACTGAGTCGGCAAAATCCACTGCAACTGCTACTGCTATTGCACATGCTACTAAAACTACAACATTAAAAGCATATGCTACTTTAAATGCACTAATAACTGCAAATGCCAATGAACCTGCAATTGAAGACGCAACTGCAAATGTACAAACAATTGTATATAAGACTGCATATGCAGTTTCAGTGCCTATAAAACTGCAAATGTCACTTCAGCAGAAAAGGCAACTGCAGCAGCATATTCGACTAGAACTACACAAGTAACTTCTAGTGCAAATACAACTGCACATGCAACTAAATCTGCAAATGCAAATAAAACTAAAATTTGAAAGGTAACTAAAGTTGCAGATGCACCTGCGACTGCACATGCAACTGTATCTGCAACTTACACTTTACATTTACCTGCTATTGCAACTGCATATGCAACTGCAACTTTAACAAAATATGCAACTAAATCTGCACATCCTACAGCATTTGAAATTATATCTGCCACTTCAACAAAAATTGTACATTTAAATGCAGCTAAACCAGCTTATAAAACGGCAAATACAACTGCACAGAGAACTGTTAATGCTTCTTAAACTGCACATGCAACTGCAACTCTCACTGCAACCTTAACTGCAGATGCAATTGACACTGCGACTTCCAGGGTACATGATATTGCCACTACAACAGCTTATGCCTATAAAATTTTAAATGTTCTACAAACTGCAATTGCAACTGCTGCTGCTATTACACATAAAACTGAAACTACAACAGCATACGCATATGCTACTTCACATGCACCACTTACTGCAATTACAAATGCACCTGCAACGGCAGACGCAACTGCAACTACACATGCAGCTGCAATGTCAACTGCAATTGCACATGCTGCTGCTACTGGAACTAAAACTGCACTTGTAACTAGACACAAATCTTCGACTGCAACTACAAATGCTCCGGCAATTGCAATTAAAACTGCATATGCAGCATCAATGCTAATACAACTGCTAATGCTACTGCAGCAGAAAATGCAACTGCAGCAGCATAGTCGAATGCAAATACACAAGCTACTTCAAGAGCAAATGCAACTGTAACGTCAACTGCAACTGCACATGCAACTGCTACTGCCACTGCACTTACAACTGCACATGCACCTGAATCTGCGCATGCAAATACAACTGAAAATAAAAACACAACTAAAGCGGCAGATGCAACTGCTACTGATCATGTTACTGTTACACTCACTGCAACTAAAACTGCAGATGCAACTGCAACTGTACATACGATTGTATCTGCAACTTAAACGGCACATGCAACTGCAAATTTAACTAAATATGTCAACAAAACAGCACATTTAACAGCAATTGAACGTGCATCTGCAACTGCAACTAAAAATGTACATGCACTTGCAGCTAAATAGCTTAAAAAACTGCAAATACTACTGCACTGAGAACTGCAAAAGCTACTTCAAATAAACATATAACTAAATCTCTCACTAAATTTTTAACTGCAGATGCAACTGTATTTGCTACTGCTATTGCACATGCAACGGCAACCGAGACTGCACATGCTACTGCCACTACAACTACAAATTTCTATGCAACAGCAACTGCACATGTAACATGACTTATATTAGCAACAGCAACTGCAAATGCTAATGCAACTTCGCATGCTGCTGCAACAGAAACTGCAACTTTAATTGCAAATGCAACTGCAAATGCTACTGCAACTGCAACTGCACCTTTTAATGCAACAGCTACTGCTACTGCATATGCAACTTTACTTATATTTGCAACGGCAATTGCAATAGCAAGTGCAAATTTACCTACCACTGCACATAAAAAAAGCAACTGAAACTGGAACAGCACCGGCCAATAAACATTCATCAGCAACTAATACTGCACCTGCAACTGTTCCTGTAACTTTACATGCTTCGGCTATTGCAATTACTACTGCACATAAAACCGCAACTTAATCTGTAAAAGCAAGTTCAACTAAAGGTTCTACTTTACTTACATCCGTTCATGCAACTATAACTGCTACTGCACATACCACAGCAAATGCAACAACAACTACAACTACACATGCACAAGCACCTGCAAATGCAACAGCAACTGACAATGCATTAACAAATGCTACTGCAACTGCATCTTTACTTAAAACTGCAGCTGCAAATGCTACTGTAGCTGCTAGTGCACTTACATCAAAAAAGGCAAATGCAATTTATTTAAATAAACTTTTTTAATATTCTTTTACGGAACACGCTACTACACATTTGACTAATATTCCGACTAGACATTTTTATTATAGAATTTTCTATATTATAACTAAAGCGAAATTTTTTTTTAATATTTATATTATTACCATTTAAACTGCAACTGAAAATACACATGCATCGGCAAATGCGTATGCTACTGCAGAAGCAAATTCTAAATGCAACTGCAAATGCCACCGCAACTGCAACTACTACTGCACAAGCACCTGCAAGTGCATCTTTACATCTAACTGCATTTAATACTGCAAATTTTACTGCTTCTGCAAATGCGTATGTACCTACAAATGCACATTTCACAGCAACTGTAACTACTACAGCAAATGCTCGTGCAACTAAAAATGTATCTGAAATCGCCCATTCTACGGCACATGCAACTGCAATTGCAACTGAACATCCACTAGCAAATGCACCTGCACAGACACATGCAACAGCTGCGACAACTGCTACAGCAAATGCAAACGCCACTGCTTCTGTAAAGGCAACTGCTCATGCTACCGCAACTGCTACTGCAGATGCAAAATTATTTGCCCCTGCAACTGCACATGCAACTTGATTTATATCAGGAACAGCAACTGCAAATTCAAATGCAACTTTAATTGCAGCTGTAACAAAAACTGCATCTAAAAATGCAACTGCAACTGAACTGCACATGCTACTACAAATTCACTGAACCTAAAAATTCAACTGCAGCTTCATATTAAACTACAAATACACCAGCAACTGCAACTGCACATGCAACTGCACTGCTCATACAACATCAATTGCACTGCAAATTTAACTGCTACTGCAAATGCATATTTACCTGCAAATAAAATAGCAACTGCATCTGCACATGTAACTGAAACTCTCACTGCCACTGTAACTGCAGATGCAACGACAACTGAACATAAACCTGCATCAGCAACTTACACTGCACATAAAACTGCTACTGCAACAGCATATGCTACTTCAACCTTAAAAAAATATGCACCTTAATCTGCACATCTTACAGCAAGGGAACATGCATCTTCAACTGTAACTAAAATTGTACATTTACGTGCACCTAAACCAGCCTATAAAACAGCAAATACTACTGCACACGGAACTGCTAATGCTTCTTGAACGGCACATGCTACTACAACTCTCACTGAAACTTAAACTGCTGAAGCAACTGCAACTGCAACTGCAAGTGCACACGATATTGTGACTACAATAGCTCATGCATTTGCAAGTTTAAATGCACTACCAACTGCAATTGCAAAGGCAACTTTAACGGCACATGTAACTACATCAACAAATAAAAATAAAACTGCTACTAAATTTACGAAAACAACCGCAGATGCAACTGCAACTGCAAATGCGACTGCAACTTTTACTGTAACTGCAAATGCCACTGCTACTGTACATGCAATTGCATCTGCACATTGTACTGCAACAGCAGCAGCTATTGCACATAATACTGCAACGACAACCGCAACTATACATGCAGCTTTTACTGCAACTGCAACTGCAAATGAACATGAATCGTTAATTGCAACTAAACCGGCAACTGCAACCTACCCTGCAACTGCAACTAAAAGTTCTACAGCAACTGCCTCTGCAAATACACATACTACTTTAAAAACAACAGCTCTTGCATATGCAATTTAAAATGCACTTCTTACTGCTATTTCAAATGCAACTGCAAATAAACAAGCAACTGCAACTGCAAATGCAAATACAAATGCAACCAATATAAAAACTGCAATTGCACATGCAACTGCAACTAAAACTGCAACTACAAATGCAGCTGCTACTTCACCTGAAATTACACTTGTAACTAGACACACATCTGCTACTGGAACTGCAAATGCAATGGCAATTGCATATAAGACTGTATATACAGCTTTAATGTTTATACAACTGCAAATGCCCTTGCAGCAGAAAGGGCAACTGCAGCAGCATACTTAAATAAAAATATTAAAAAATTTATGAATGCACATGCAACTTCAAATGCAACTAATTCTGCAAATGCTAAAACAACTTAAACTAAAGAAGTGACTGTAACTGCATATGTAGCTGCTCTGCACATGCAAATTAAACTGCTACTTTAACTAAAAAGGCACGTACAACTTTATCTGCAAAAGCAAATACCACTGTAACTAATGTAGCAACTGCAACTTTAGATAAAATTGCCACTGCACATGCAGCTGCGTCTGCATCTTTACCTGCACATGAAACTGCAACTGCAACTGCAAATGCAACTACAACTACACCTAAACATGCAACTGCATATGCAATTGCAATTACAAATGCATATGTAACTACTCTCGACATGAAAAATTTTCTGCTACTTTAACTGCAAATGCAAATAAAACTGCATCTGCAGAAAAAAATACAATTGCCACTAAAAAGGCAAATGCAAAAAGGGATGCGATTGCTACTGCACATGAGACTGCAACTGCAACTGCAACTGTTCATGCAACTAGACATACATCTGCGACTGCATCTGCAAACGCACATGAAATTAAAATAAAAACTGCATGTGCAGCTTTACTGCACATAAAACTGCCAATGCTACGGCAGCTGCAAAGGCATCTGCAGCAGCATATTTAACTGCAAATACACAAGAACTTCAACTGCAACTGCACATGCAACTGCAACTGCATATTTAACTGCAACTACAAATGCGAATAAAACTGGGACTAAAAAGTCGACTGCAAATGCTACTGCACATGCAACTGTTACTGCTACCCCACATGCAACTACACAGGCAACTAAATCTGCAAATTCGAGTAAAACTAAAAATAAAAAGGCCCTTTAAACATCATATAAAACTGCTACTGTAACTGCATCGAAAGCTTGACACTCACATGCATCTGCAAATTTACCTGTTTCGCAATTGCAAATGAAACTGCAAATAAAACTGCAACTACAACTTCATATGCTAATGCAACTGCTACTGTAACTGCACATGTAACTGCAACTGCTACTGCAAATGCACCTGCAACTGCACATGCTATAGTTACTGCAACTATTACTAAACAATAAACTAAAACTGCAATTGTAACAGCACAAGCAAATGATACTAGACTTACAACTGTACATGACACTTAAGCTGCTACGTCACATACTACTGCAAATGCAACAGCAACTGCAACAGCAAATGCCCATGCTGCAACAAATGCAACGGCAACTAATACTGCAAATACACATGCACTAGCAGTAGCACATGCATCGGCAACTACAACTGAAACTGCACCGGCAGTCTTCTAGAAACAATAAAATGCGACGGCAAATGCAACTGCAAAAGCACCTAGACCTTCACATGCATCGTCAAATGCTACTGCAACTATTACTGGAACTGCAAAGGCAATTGTAACTGCAACTGCTACTATACAAGCAACGGCATCTCTAAATGCTATAGCAACTTAAACTATATTAGCAAATTTAACTAGAATAGCCCCTGCAACTGCCAAAAAACTGCAACTGCTGCTGCAAGTGCCAGAGCTACAGCAGCTTCTACTTCGACTTTACGTTCTACTGCATATGCAGCTGAAACTGTACGTAAAACAGCGAATGCAACTGTAACTGCAAAGGCGAATTAATCGTCAAATGTAATTAAACCAGCAAATGCAACTACAGCGGCAACTGCAAATAAAACTTTTACTGCAACTGCTACTGCAAAGGCACTTGCAACTGCGAAAACAACAGCTCATGTATATGCAATTAAAAATGAATTACTAACTGCAATTGCAAATGCAACTAAACACATGCAACTGCTTCTGCCAATGCAAATACAAATGCAACTAAAAAGAAAACTGCAATTGCAAATGCACCTGCCACTGCAGACGCAACTGCAACTTCACATGCTAATTTATCTGCAACTGGGACTGTAAATGCAGCTGCAACTGCAAATGCTCTTTTAAATTTAACTAGACACACATCTGCGACTGCAACTACAAATGCTCCGGCAATTGAAATTAAATCTGCATATCCAGCTTTACTGAAAATGCAACTGCGAATGCTACTACCACTGAAAATGCCACTGCACATGCAACTAAATCTGCAAATACAAATAAAACCGTAAAAAAAAGGCAACTAAAACTGAAGATGCAACTGCTACTCTAAATGCTACTAACACTTTAACTGCAACTTAAACGTCAGATATAACTGCAACTACATATGATACTTTCACTCTTATAAAGATGCTTATTTATTTGCAACTGCACCTGCACATGCAACTTGACTTTTATCAGCAAAAGGAACCGCAAATGCTAATGTTACTTTAAATTCAGCTAACACGGAAACTGCAACTGCAATTTCAAATATAACTGCCAATGCTACTGCGACTGCAACTAAAACTGCTATTGCGACTGCAACTGTAACTGCCTAAGCAACTCCTACTGCACAGGGATTGAAAACTGCAGCTCCCACATTACATGCATATGCATTCGCAAGTATACCTGTTACTGCAATTGCAAATGCTGCTGCAACTCTACATGCAACTTTATTTGCAAATTTCACCGCAACTTTAACTGTACATGCAACTGAACTTGCACATTTCACAGCAACTGCTACTGCTATTTCACATGCTACTGCAACTAAAACAGCACATGCATATGCAACTTTAAATGCACCACTAACTGCAATTGCGAACGAACTTGCCACTTCAGACCCAAAAAAAGCAACACATTATACTGCTACTTTAACTGCAACTTTACATGCTGCTGCTACTACAACTGCATCAGCACATGTATCTAGCTACACATCTAAGACTGCAACTAGCACTGCACATGCTACTGCCACTGCTACCGCAGTTGCACATTCAGATGCAACTGAAAAATAAAATTAACACTAAACTGCTACTGTAACAAAGACTGCAATTGCCTATTTATCTAGAACGGCAGCTGCATAAGCAACAGCAGCTGCAACAAGAACAGCACATACAGCTGCAAGTGCAACTGCAAATGCAAAGGCAATTGCATATAAGACTGCATATGCTGCTTCACTGCCTATAAAACTGCAAACGCAACTGCAGCAGAAAAGGAAACTGCTGCAGCATATTCGACTGCAAATACACATGCAACTTTAGGTGCACATGCTACTGACAATCACACTGCAACTACTACTGCAGATGCAACTGCAACTGCACATACGAATGTATCTGCATTTTTTACTTAACATACAACTGCAACTGCAAATGCAAATGAAACTTTTTATATCACTAAATTATTACCTAAAACTGAACATCTAACAGCCACTGAACATTTATCTGCCACTGCAACTAAAAATGTACATGCAACTGCAGCTAAACTAGCTTATTAAACTGCAAATACTACTGCACAGGCAACTGCAAATGCTACTTCAGCAGCACATGTCACTGCAACTTTCACTGCAACTTCAACTGCAGATGCCTTTGTATTTGCCACTTTAACTGCACATGCAACTGCCACAGCAACTGCACATGCAAATGCAGCTACAACCTAAACTTTTACATGGACATGCATTTGAAACTGTAAAGGCAAATGCAGCAAAACCAGCTCTTAAAACTGCAAATAATACTGCACATTAAACTGCAAAGTCTACTTAAACTGCCCATGCAGCTGCGAAACTTCTACTGCTACAGCACATGCACATGCAACTGCAAGTTTATTCGCAACATCTTTTGCCATTTCAACTGCAACTGCAACTGCATCTGCATTTAACACTTTAACTAAAACAGCAAATGAATCTGCACGTGCACTTGCTTTTTCAATTGCACACGAACCTACACCTGATTGAACATGCTACTGCTACAGCAACTGCACATGCAACTAAATCTGCAAATGCAGATAAAACAAAAACTAAAAAGGCTACTCAAACTGCAGATGCAACTGCAATAGGACATACTACTGCAACTTTCACTGCAATTTCCACTGCAGATAAATCTGCAAATGTTACTGTTGCTGCACATTCAAAAGCAGTTGCAAATTTACCTGAACCTGCACTTGCACATGCAACAGCAAATGCTACTGCAACTGCAAATGCATATGTAACTTGTTTTATATTGGCAATTTATTTGTAATTATTTTATAAATGCAGCTGCAACGAAAACTGCAACTAAACATGCGACTGACACTGCACTGCACATGCTACTGCAACTGCCACTGCAGCTGGAAATTTATATGCAACAACAAATTGACACTTAACAACAATTGCAAATAAAACGACAAATGCACATGCAACTGCAAATGCAAATGATACTGAAAATGATACTGCAGATGCTACTGCAAATTTAACTAAAACTGCAATTGCACAGGCCACAGCAAATGCAACAGAAGCTGCACATAAAGAAGCAACTGCAACTGCAGATGCCATTGCCACTACAGCTTTTTATAAACATGCAACAGCAAATGCACTAGCAAATATCATGGCATATGCTACTGCAACAGCATAGGCAACTGTACTGCACATGTAACTGCAACTGCAACTGTTACTGCAGATAAAACTACAATCGCATCTGAACATGTAACTGCAAATATAACTGCACATTTGAATGCAAATACAACAAATTTCTATGCAACTGCAAATAAACATTCAACTTTACCTGCAACAGGAACTTTTATTGCAACTTACTCTACATAGGCAAATAAAAATGCATTACCAACTGCAACTGCAACTGCACATGATACTGCAACTCTAACTAAAAGTTAAACTACAGATGCAACTGCACCTGCACATGCTTCTAAAACTGCTACTGCAGCTTCACATTCATATGCAACTGCAAAATAACCTACAACTGCTATTGCAAATGCAAATGCACATGCAACTACAACTGCAAAACTTAAGTTACACATTTCTATGCAACTGCAAATGCACTAGCAAATGCAATTTTAAATGCTAAGTCTACTGAACAAGCAACTGCACGGCACACGCAACACCAACTGCAAATGTAACTAGAACTGCAAATGCAACTTTAACTGCATATTTTATTGGAACTGCACATGCAACTGCAACTCAAACTGCACATGCAAATAAAAAAACAACAAAATATTTCTATGCAACTGAAAATTGGCATGCAACTGCTACTGCAACAGAAACTTTTATTACAACTGCAACTACATATGCAAAAAAAATGCACTGACAACTGCAACTGCAACTGAACATGCTATTGCATTTACAAATGCATATGTTACTGCTGTGCACATGCAAATTAAGCTGCTACTTTAACTGGAAATGCAAATAAAACTGCAACTAAAAAGGCAACTGCAACTTGACATGCAATTGAAACTAAACTGCCCATGCTACTGTATCTGCAACTGAACTAGACATGCTTCTGTAACTGCCACAGCATCTAAAAATGATACTGCAGCTGCCTATTAAACTGCAAATAAACCAGCAACTGCTACTTTACATGCAGTTTTACAGCAAATGCAACTGCAACTGCACATAAACTGCTAATGCAACTGTTACTGCCACTGCTATTGCACATTCCACTGAAACAACAAAAGCTCATGCATATGACACTTTAAATACACTATTTACTAACATGGCAAATGCAACTGCAACTGCACATGTAACGGCATCTGCAAATGCCAACACACTTGCAACTTCTCATGTGGCTGCAACTCATACTGTTACTGCAACTGCACATGAAACTGCATCTACAAATGCAAATACAACTGCAACTTCTCATGTGGCTGCAATTGCCATTGCAACGAGAACTAAAAATGCAACGCTAAATGCAACGGCACATTTAACTGCAAGGGACTATGCAGCAAAAACTTTAACTGAAAAGAAACATGCCACTGCCTCCAAAAATAGAAATAGAACTGCAACTAAAAAGGCGAATGCATCTGCAAATGCTACTCCATATTCACATTCATATGCAACTGCGAATTACCCTGCAAAAGCAATTGCAAATGGAACTGCATATGAAACTGCAACTGCAACTTTACATAACATTGCAACTGAATCTCTAAAGGCAACCTTTAAAGCAACTGCGAATGAATATGCAACTAAAGATTCAACAGTAATTGCAACTTCTAATGCAAATGCACCTGCCACTGAACATAAATCTGCATTTAAAACTGCACATGCGACTGCATTGCTCAGGCAACTGCAACGGCAAATACAAATTAACCTGCAAAGGCAAATGCAACTGCTACTGAAACGGAAACTTTTAGAGAAACTGCAACTACTTATGTAAATGAAAATTCATTAGTTACTGCTACTGCGAATGCAACTGCAACTGCACATAAGACTGCAACTGCAACTGCAACTACAGTTGCTCATCAATCATCTACAGCAAATTGACATGGAAACTAAAACTGCAACTACAAATGCAACAGCAACAGCAACTGCATCTGCAACTTTACATGGAATAGCTACGGCAACTGCTACGCTGCCTGTTATTTCACAATGCAACGGTAACTGCATCCGTAACTGCACATGCTAATGCAAATGCTAATGAACTGCAACAACAACTAAACTGAAACTGCACATGACCTTGCGACTGCAAATAAACGGGCACCACCTCCTGCAGGTGCCTAGAAAACTACAAAAGACACTGCAACTGCAAATAAAGAATGTACTTATACTGCAAATGAATCTACTACAGCCACAACATATAAACTTGCAACTGCCCATGCAACAGCTACTAAAAATTCTTGAGCCAACGCAACTGCAATTGCTACTGCTCCTGCAACTGCACATGAACTTACACTTGCACATGCCCTAAGCACTGCAACTGCAACAGTACATGCAACTGCAGCTGCTGTACTTGCAACTAAATGTGCTACTGCAACTGTAACTGCACCTGCGAACGACTTTTCAACAAAAACTAAAACCCAGAAAACACATGCGTCTACAACTGCCATTGCAACTGCACATGCACTTGCAACCGACCATACAACGGCAAAAGCAACTCATAAAGACCATGTCACTGCACATTCAAAAAAAAATTTTACAAGCATCTGCAACAGCAATTGCAACGGCAAATGCTACTGTAAACGCAACTGCAACTGCCACTAAACAAGCACCTATAATCTTACATGCAACAATAAAAGCAACTGCTAAGGCAAAGGCACTAGCAGTTTCACATAAATCAGCCACTGCATATGCAACTGCTACTGCTACTTCAAATACAACTGGAACTAAAACTGCACATGAACCTGCTAACGACGGTGCAACGGTAACTGAAAACCCAACATCAACGGCAAGTGCAACTGAAAATGCACCGGCAATGGCACATGCTAAAGCAATTGAAACTACTCTAGCACATGCAACTCCAACTGCACATAGACAAACACAATTACATGCATGCGTTACAGCAAATGAAGCTGCAAATGCGACTAAAACTGCAACTGCAAATGAGCTTGCAACTGCAATTGCAACAGCAAAAGCAACTGCAACTACAACTGATGCTGCAATTGCAACTGCAACAGCAAATGTATATGCCCGTACACTTGCAAATGCAACAGCTAGTTTAACTGCTACAGAAAATGTATCTGCAACTACTACTGTACTTGATGCTGCACAGTAAACTGCAGCAGCAACTTCACAGTCAACTGCAAATTTAACTAAACTGAAACTTTACATGAATTAGGAACTAACTATGCACTAGAAACTGCAGCCTTAACGTAACATGCACCATCAACTTCACATAAAACGGTAACATCATCTGCAACAGAACATGCCACTTCACCTGCAGCCGTCCAGGCAACAACAACTGCAACTGCTACTTCAACTGCAAATGAAACTAGAATTGCCATTAAACATGCATTTCCATTTGCCTCTGAAACTGAAGCTGCAACTGCTACAGCAATTACACATGCAAAGGTAACTACAAATTTACAAGCACGGAAAACTGCACCCGCAGTTTTCAATGCATTCGCTACTTCCAGTACAACTAAAACAAGATTTTTCATACACCTGCAACAGCAATTGTTGCTTTAAATAGAACAGAAACTGCCTCTGCAACTTCACATGCACTAGCAACTGAACATTTAACAGCAACTGCACAAAGAACCGCTATAGCAACTGCAAAAGAGCCTGCTTTTTTACACATGCTACTTTAATACACATATTTGTAGCAAAAATTTCTTTTATACAAATTTAGAAAATTTTACAACTTTAAAAAATTTGCTATTAGAAACTAAACAGATTGGATGTCTAGTTAACTACAATCGATTTTCGTCAAATAATAATTATAATCTACACGTAAAGTGCACTTAAATAGTTGTAATAAATGATTTTATCTTTTTCTTGGACTGCAGTGGTCGAAATGAAAATGATATAGGCTCAATTTTTTCAGACTTTATACTATTTATTTGTAAATATACGCTTTAAAGTTTCAGAGCAAACGATTTATAGCTTCTGTTAAATAGAACTTCTTTAGAAATCTGATAGTTTTAACTAAAATTTTATTCAAAAAGCAGCGATAATTTCTTTGAAATATATAGAGAAAATTTCAGAGACAGTGAAAAATGTGCAATTAGAAACTAAACAAATTAAATGTCCGGTTAACTACAATCGATTTTCGTTAGAAAATAATTGAGTTTTACATGTAAAGTAAATCAAAATAGTTGTATAAACATGATTTTTTCTCTTTCTTGGACTTCAGTGGTCGGAATATAAATGATATAAGCTTATTTTTTTTTTAATAACACTTTTTATTCGTAAGTATACGCTTTAAGTCTAGAAAGCGAACGTTTCATACCTTCTGTTAAATAAAAAATCTTTAGAATTCTGATTTTTTTTAAATAAGTTTTATCTAGAGAGCAGCCTAAATTTCTTTAAAAATTATTAAAAATTCTTAGAGATGGTAAAAATTGTGCCATTAAAAACAAAACTGATTGGATGTCTTAGTTACTATTATCGATTTTCGTAGAAAATGAAATGGATTCTAAACGAAAAGTATAGCAAAATACTTTTATTAAAATGATTATTTTTCTTTCTAGAACTGCAGTTCTCGTAATATAATTGATATTAGCGTAATTTTACAGACTTAATACTATTTATTCGTAAGTATACGCTTTAAAGCTTTAAATTAAATGATTTAATGCTTCTTATAAATAGCACTTTTTAATAAATTTAATAGTTTCCGATAAAGATTCAATCTAGAAAGCAAGAATGATTTCTTATAAATATATAAAAAAATGTTTAGAGACAGTTAAAAATGTGCCATTAGAAACTAAACAGATGGTATTTCAGGTTTACTACAATCGATTTTTGTCTGAAAAGAATTAAATTTTACACTTAAAGTATACTTAAATATTTGTGTTTAAACGATATTTTCTCTTTCTTTGACTGCAGTAATCAGAATATAAATGACATAAACTCTATTTATTGGGACTCTATATTTTTTATTCGTTAGTATATGCTTTTAAACTTGAAAGCAAACGTTTCATAGCTTCTATTATATAGCATTTTTATAGAAATATCATAGTTTTTAACTAAGATTTGATCTAAAAGAAAGCAAAAATTTTTTTAAATATATTGAGAAATTTTCAGAGATAGTTATAAATGTGCTATTAGAAACTAGACAGATTGACTGTCAGGTAACCTAAAATCGATTTTTTTCAAAAAAGAATAAAATTATACACGTAAAGTATCCAAAAATATTTGTATTAAAAGTATTTTTTATTTTTATAGACAGCAGTGGGGTGAATATTAACACGTTCCCTGCCGCGTGGGGGCGTATACGCTCCACGCTTAACTTTCCGTTCAAGCAAGAACATAAAGGAATTCACTAGAAACAAATGTAAATTTTAGGGCGCAAACGCCTTACGCGGTTTGAACGGAAAGACTTTAAAAAACGATCTAGCGGGCAACGTGTTATTGATATCAGTTTAATTTTTTTAGACTAAATACTTTTTATTCGTAAGTATACGCTTCAAAGTATTAGTGCATACGTTTCATAGCTTCAGTTAAAAAGCATTTCTTTAGAAATCTCATAGTTTTCAACTAAGATTTAATCTAAAAAGAAGCGAAAATTTCTTTTAAATTAATTGAAAAATTTTTTAGCGACGGTAAATATGTACTATTAAAAACTAAACAAAAGAGATGTACGGTTGACTACAATTGAATTTTATCGAAAAATAAATAAATTCTACACGTAAGTAACCCAAACAATCTTTTATTAAAATGTTGTTTTTTATTTTTTTTACTGCATTAGTCGAAATATTAAAAATGTATTCTAAATTTTTTCGGACTTAACACTTTCTATTTGTAAGTACACGCTTCAAGGCTTGAAATAAAACGTTTCATAGCTTTTGTAAAATAGAACTTTTTTTGAATTTTTATAGTTTTTAACTACGATTTAATCCAGAAAGTAACGAAAATATTCTTTCTAAATATATTAAAACATTTTTAACGACGGTAAAAATTTGCTACTAGAAACAAAACAGAATGGATGTCAGATTTACTACAATCGAGTTTTGTTGAAGAAGAATTGAATTCTTCACGTAAAGTAACCAAAAAAAGTTGTAATAAAATGATTTTTTTTCTTTTTTTGGTCTGCAGTTGTTGAAATATAAATGTTTTTTGCTAGATTTTATTGGACATTACACTTTTTTTTGTTAGTATACGCTTTAAAACTTGAAAGAAAACGTTCTATAGCTTTTGGTATATAGCATTTCTTCAGATATTTAATAGTTTTCCACTATTATTTAATCTAGAAAGCAGCAAAAATTTTCTTAAATATATTGAAAAATTTTTTGCGACGGTAAAATGTGCTATTAGAAACAAGACAGAATGTATGTCAGGTTGACTACTATCGAGTTTCTTCGAAAAAATATTGAATTCTACACGTATAGTAACCAAACAAAATTGTTATAAAATAATTTTTTCCCTTTTTTTTGACTGAAGTAGTCCAAATATAAATGATGTTTGCCAAATTTTTTTTGACCTAATATTTTTTATTTGTAAGTATACGCTTTAAATCTTGAAAGAAAACGTTTTATAGCTTTTGTTATGTAGCACTGTTGCGTATCCCACGCAACGAGTGAGTAGGGCGAAGCACCTAGGCGCGTACGACCCTGCCAGGCGTAAGACGCGTGCGACAAAGCAATATCGTTGTTTAGTGGTAACCACGGTAGCGCTAAGATGCTTGCAAGAGCTCTTTCTTTCTTCTAGCTCGCGTTCTCCCACTACATTTATTACGCCAATCACATGTATCGACAGCCGCGTTATGCTCGGGCTTTTCGGTGATTGGTGCAGCATTGCATCGCTTTTGGTATAAAAGATAGCGCGTTTTTGCGCCTGTGGTCACTCTGGATTCATCGCTCGAGATTCATCTAGCTGAGGCTTGCGAGAACTATTTTCAAGGAGAATTCTTTGTATTGCGCAATACCATATCATCTAAGTTCGGCCAGCGACAAGGGACAAAGGCGGTTCTGCACTTGGCCAGAATTATTCTAAATTGTGGACTCTTCTTCATCGTTTCAACCAGGGTTTTTATGCTGAAAGGCTTTTCCCTGACGAGCCAAATAAAGCGTACTTTTTAGTACTGACTGGGCTCAAATAAAGTTGTTATTGTGTCTTTTATTTTCCTATCCTCCTTCCCATTAATAAAGAATCTCGATATCACCCGTAAGGGCATTTTTCGATTCACTAATATCCAGTGGAGTACCGATTAAGGCATCGGTCGCTACCACATTTTGGTCCTTCGAGCCGGATAGGGGGCTTCCTCCCCACTCTTCGTCCGGCGTCTATTGTGCATACAGTCTTCTTCAACGGAGGAGAAAGAGGCAACGGAAGACTTCCGATCGAGCAACAAAGGAGGTATTGCGTCATCGCTACAAGCCGAGAAGCTTCTATTGTTCCGGTGCGTGAGTACGCTGCACGGGGCGCTTTATTCAGAGGATTCACGTAAGTTTTGTAATTTCTGTTGCTGAATCATTCTTCGAAGTCGTATTTTTCCCCCTTTTTTCTCTTCTTAATTTCGCCTTTTGTCGTGAAAATGCCTCGTTCGAGTAGTGCATGTGGTGATGTCGAGCGCGTTGTACGGAGATTTGAGTATATAAGGAAAGAATTCGCGCAGTTTTCAAAAGCATTAAGCGAGATAGATCGTACCAGCCCGCGTGATATAGTGAAATTAAATATTAGAATTTCCAAAATCGATAAGGATTTGGCAATATTAGAGGAGATGGTAGAAAAAACTTCCAGTGAAGCGATGGGAACGCTAATTGACGAAATTTATAATCATATCGAGGTAGTCATCGATGCAATAGCAGAAGCATAATTAATTATTAATAGAATTGATTCGGTAATTACCCAAGATACAAATTCGCCTACCGCGAGTCTGCTGTCCCTGGTTAAAACTACGGTTAGCAGTCTGTCCGTAGATAGTATTTACAGAATACTGTCGGTGCAATTACCTCGATTTGACGGGCAGTATGAGGAATAGCCGAGGACACGTTTCAATATGTGATAGGAAATAATTCTGTACTTCGGGATATACAAAGGTTTGCATATGTAAAAGCATGCTTATCGGGACCGGCCGTGGAGAAAATAAGAGTTTTGGAAATTACCGCGGATAATTATCCGACTGCGTGGAAGACCTTAGTTTGAGTGCTATGACAATCCGTTAATACTGATAAATATGCACGTGCGAGCTATTTTGGAGGGTCCCCCGATTAACAATGAGTTTCCGTCGTCTTTTAATTACCGCGTCCAATGCGCTGAATGCAAATTATATAGAGCATTAGTAGTGACTAAAAAAATCTTTGTCGATCAATTTGCTATTACCGCACATCTTTCGCGAGTAGATTCAGTAACACGTCTTCAATGGAACAACGGTGTTCCCGAGATGCTTTACCGACGGTGGACGAGTTTGTTGTATTTTTACGCGATACGGGAAATGCGCTAGTAAGCGCCACGCCGGCAGAAAAGCCGAGGATGATTGACAATAGCAGAAGGAAACGCGCCGTTTGGACCTGAGAGAAATTTTCGTTTAAGGAAATCGACGCGTGACGAGCCGCGTTGTAATTCTCCGCGAAATTGGCCGCTAAGTACCGACCAAAGATAAGTTCAAAATTTATTTCTTGAGTGCGACTATCTCGTGTGGCATATGCCGCGAGAGGCAAGCATCCATCGGAGTGTGAGCTGTTACGGAGGGCCGAGCCTGAGGAGCGCAAGAGAATCGTGGTTAACGCCAATTTGTGCTTGAAGTGTGTCCAAGCTGATTATAGGTTTGCACATGTATTAAGAAAGGCTGCTGCAGAAAAGTGCAAAGGCAGTCATTGTGAGTTGTTGTTACATGTGAAAGAGGCCGTTGCAGAAGGTGCAACGGTGGGCATCACGAGTTTGCGTATCCAGGTGGTATCGGAAGTGCATGATGCACATGTAAAGCTCAATCACTCGCGTGCACTTGCGCTGCTGCGGCAGTGGTGCATTTGCTAGATCTTGATGGCAGACCACACGGGTTTCTTGTACTCTTGGATTCGGGTTCCGAAGCGCATTTTTTAATGATTTATTGTCGGGAATTTTGTACGAATATTCAAGCAAGTCATGGACGTACCAATATTTAATTTGAAATCGCGAGCATAAAATTGCGGTAGAATTGAAAGTTTTATTATAACCAGCTGTAACGAATTGATTACCCTCGCAACGAATTTCGCGAGAAGAGTTAGTTATGCCGGCAAGGGATCCATTTGGCAGATCACAAATTTCATGAGACCGCGAATATCGACGCGAGTCTCGGTGTCGAGATTTTTACATTACTATGACGCTCAGATCAGAGCATTAGATTGAATGAAAGTTAATGGCACCAGGAACTGTGTCAGGATGGCTCGTTATGAAAACAGGAGCCGCGCGTAGTTAACTGCTACACAGATACAGTAGAATTGAACTAATTATTGGAGAAAATTTGGAAGATTGAAGAAGTAACTAAGACTAGTATTATTTCGCACGAGGAATATTTGTGCGAAGCGCATTATAAAAGCCACACGCGACGGGATGATACAGGCAGATGTGTGGCAAGGCTGCCATTCAAGGAAGAGAATCAGTTAGGCGATTCGTACGCGAGCGCGTTGCGAGGATTTCACGCGTTGCGAGGATTTCACGCGTGGCGAGGATTTCACGCGTGGCGAAGATCACACGCGTTAAAGCGGTTATTGTCGGGCGGGCCGGAAATTAGAAATGAATAAATTAAATTCTTATCCGAATATGAAGAACTAGGTCAAATGATAAGGATAGAAGGGGGACCCCACGAAGATAGATTCTATTTACCGCATCATGCTGTATTAAAGCAGACTAGTATTACGACGAAATTACGAGTGGTGTGTTCGACGCGTCGGCAAAAACCAGCAACGGGAAATCTTTGAATAACGTATTAATGGGGTTGGCCCAATCATACAGGAGGATCTACTTGCACTTTTAGTAAGATTTAGATCACGTGCTATTGCTATTACCGCGGACATCGCGAAGATGTATCGGCAAATAATAATTGATCCGCGCGATCGCAAATACCAAACTATACTTTAGCTTCGACAGGAAAGTGAGCCCGTGAAAGCATATAGATTAAATAAAGTAACCTATGGAACTGCCTCCGCGTCGTTTTTAGCAACGCGTACTTTACATCAACTCGCGAGCGTCGAATTTCACAGATTCCCGAAAGCTGTCATCGCGCTTAAAGAAGATTTCTATGTGAACGACTTGTTAACCGGAGCGCGTACGGTTAGGGAAGCGAAGCAAGTCCGCTACGAGTTAATAAGTATAACCGCAGGGGCAGAGGCATGCATTTGCGGCAATGGGCATCAAATTGCGCCGAAATTCTAAATGACTTAGATACCGCAGATAATAATGTCGTAAATTTAGATTCGTCAGGCACGATAAAAACATTAGGTGGTAATTGGAAACGCGGTTGAAGATTAAATAGGCTATAGGGTAAAGCGAGCCGTTGCTATGGCAATTAAAATCAACATGGGAGAAAAGGTCTCAGCCTGATATATATAAAATATAACAAGAGTTGCGCCAAAATCTCCGCACGCTCGAGGAGATGAGATTCGCGTGTAGCGTAACGTGTAACGGAAAAGCATTTGAAATGCACAATTTTTACGACGCGAGCGTTAAGAACTTTTTGGCGCATTAATACTCCCATGATTTGTTAAAACGACTAAAAACGCTTTGTGTGGACCTTTGGAACGCTATGCTAAATATTCGGACATATATTTCTACAGCACGACTAATGTTGTTGATTCTGCGAACGAATTAGAGGCTCGCGTGATCGCGAAGTTTAGTTCATAAAAGATTTAAGTGGCATTTTATCTCTCCATACTACCTCATATTGTCGGTCTATTGAAGATGGCAAGGAAATCTTTTAAGTACCATCTAGTTAGTCTACGTAGAATTGTTAGCGAAGCAATGTTATCGTGTGAAGCATTATTAATTTAGGTCCTCGAGATAGAGGCTATTCTTAACTTGCGTCTTATCACCCATCGTTCGAATGATTTGAACGATTTGCGTGCTCTTACAACTGGTAATTTTTAATTGGATATTATTTTCCGAGTCCGCCAGAGGACGAGTACAGGGATGTATCATCTGGGTGTCTACCGCAATAGCAGCACGTTCAGCGGGTGAGACAGCTGTTCTGAAAATGATGGAATAAGGATTATTTGAAAGAGCAAACGCTACTAGGACGTGTCACAAGGATACGTGCGAGAGCTGACGGAATAAAACACAAGGCAGCCGCGAAACCTGCCAACGGGTTTGTAAAGCGCGGTATTAAACGTCTTTCTTTTTTGCCGAGCGATTTTTAAAAAAAAAAAAAAAATTTTTTTTTTTTTTTGTAATTTAGTCACGTTAATTACTGAATATGTATTGTAATATGCGATTAACAGTATGTATATAGTTTATAATTTGTATTTAAGTGTGCGCATTGTGGTTTTTAAATTTGGAACGGTGCCCGTTCAAGGGGGGCGTATCCCACTACGCAACGAGTGAGTAGGGCGAAGCACCTAGGCGCGTACGACCCTGCCAGGCGTAAGACGCGTGCGACAAAGCAATATCGTTGTTTTAGTGGTAACCACGGTAGCGCTAAGATGCTTGCAAGAGCTCTTTCTTTCTTCTAGCTCGCGTTCTCCCACTACATTTATTACGCCAATCACATGTATCGACAGCCGCGTTATGCTCGGGCTTTTCGGTGATTGATGCAGCATTGCATCGCTTTTTGGTATAAAAGATAGCGCGTTTTTGCGCCTGTGGTCACTCTGGATTCATCGCTCGAGATTCATCTAGCTGAGACTTGCGAGAACTATTTTCAAGGAGAATTCTTTGTATTGCGCAATACCATATCATCTAAGTTCGGCCAGCGACAAGGGACAAAGGCGGTCCTGCACTTGGCCAGAATTATTCTGATTTGTGGACTCTTCTTCATCGTTTCAACCAGGGTTTTTATGCCAAAAGGCTTTTCCCTGACGAGCCAAATAAAGCGTACTTTTTAGTACAGACTTAGCTCAAATAAAGTTGTTATTGTGTCTTTTATTTTCCTATCCTCCTTCCCATTAATAAAGAATCTCGATATCACCCGTAAGGGCATTTTTCGGTTCACTAATATCCAGTGGAGTACCGATTAAGGCATCGGTCGCAACAACAAGCACTTTTTTAGAAATTTTATAGTTTTTACGTAAGATTTAATCCAAAAAGTAGCATAAATTTCTTTCCTAATATAATAAAACATTTAAAGCGACGGTAAAAATGTGTTACTAGAAACAAAACAGAATGGATATCAGGTTTACTACAATCGAGGTTCGTTGAAAAAGAATTGAATTCTTCACGTAAAGTAACCAAAAAAAGTTGTAATAAAACGATTTTTTTCCTTTTTTAGGATTGCAGTTGTTGAAATATAAACGTTTTTTGCTAGATTTTATTGGACATAACACTTTTTATTTGTTAGTATACGCTTTAAAATTTAAAAGATAACGTTTTATAGCTTTTGTTATATAGCACTTTCTTAGGTATCTGATATTTTACAAATACTATTTATTCTAGAAAGCAGCGAAAAATTTTCTTAAATATATTGAAAAATTTTTTTGCGACGGTAAAATGTTCTATTAGAAACAAGACAGAATGTATGTCAGGTTGACTACTATCGAGTCTCTTCGAAAAAATATTGAATTCTACACGTAAAGTAACCAAACAAAATTGTTATAAAATAATTTTTTCCCTTTTTTTTGACTGAAGTAGTCCAAATATAAATGATGTTTGCCAAATTTTTTTTGACCTAATATTTTTTATTTGTAAGTATACGCTTTAAATCTTGAAAGAAAACGTTTTATAGCTTTAGTTAAACTGTACTTTTTCAGAAATTTTATAGTTTTTACCTACGCTTTAATCCAGAAAGTAGCGAAAATTTCTTGCTAAATATATTAAAACACTTTTAGCGACGGTAAAAATGTTATATTAGAAACTAAACAGAATAGATATTTGGTTGACTACAATCGAATTTTGTCAAAAAGTAATTGAATTCTACACGTGAAGTAACCAAAAAATTTTGTATTAAGATAATGTTTTCTCTTTTCTTCGACAGCACCTGTGTTAAAAGTAAATGATATTTGCTAAATTTTATTAGACTTAAAACTTTTTATTTGTAAGTATACGCTTTAAAACTTAAAAGAAGACGTTTCATAGCTCTTGTTATATAGCACTTTTTTAGGTACCTGCTATTTTTGACTATTATTTAACCTAGAAAGCAACAAAAATTTTTCGAAAATATAATGATAAGTGATAAAATTTTTTACAGGGAACTTGGACATGAAAAGAAGTAGAACTTAGTTTGATTTAGATGGACGTTTCATCCCTTTATTGAGACTTCTTCAGCTATTGTAAATTTTTTTTTATTATAATTTCTTGATACGATACATGAGGTTTATACAATATAATTTTTCTTCATATTACCTTAATCTTTAAAGTTTAGCGTCTTTTTTCTTTAATTCGACATACATTTTTCTTTTTGTTAATATTCCAAACACAACACATTTAAACTTCGTTAATTCGATCGTTATTATTTAAAGTCCTTAACAAAACTGTTTCAATCTAGACTAGTGCTTGTTAGCCTAGATATCATCAGTGTAAGGTGTCCTCTATTATTTATTATGGTTAAAATTTAAAAATTTCGTTATAGATGTGATTTAGATTGTTTGTGTCTGTTCTTAAATTCACCGTGTTATCATTCGATATATGATACATTTCGCTGATATTCCTTTTGTACCAATTTTCTTCCCAGTCTAAGATAGTCGCTGCGTCAAATTCAAAATTATGTCCTGTTGTAAAATGATGTTCAGCTAACGCTGTGGTATTGGTTTTATTCACATTTATAGGTTTACAGTCATTTTTGTGTTAGACTAATCTTTTTTTTAATTTCTGTTTCGTTTGACCAATATAGCTTTTATCACATTTACATGGTATTTTATACACTAAGTTCAACTGGTCAAATTTATCAACTTTATCTTTTAATTTAGTGTAAGTAGAGTTTATTTTTGTCAGATTATAAAAAACCAGTTTAATATTAGTGTTTTTAAAACATTTATTTATTTTGGTTGCTAACAGCTGAATATACGGGAACTTAATGTATTTTTTATTTTGCAGAATCGGTTTTTTTACACGATCTTTGTCAATTTGGAATTTATTAAATACCATGCTTATGAGACTCTTGGGATAGTTATTATTCTTTAAAAGGGTCTCTATTTTTTCCTTATTTTCTCTGTGAAACTTCTTATTGCTTAATGTTAAAGCTCTATATAGTAAACCTTTTATAGTTCCAAATTTTTTGACTTAAAGGATGGTTTGAATAGTAATTGATACATCTTCCTGAGCTGATGGTATCTAGGCTAACAAACACTAGTCAAGATTGAAACAGTTTTGTTGAGGACTTTAAAGAATAACGATCGATTTAACGAAATTTAAATGTGTTGTGTTGGGAATATTAACAAAAAGAAAAATGTATGTCGAATTAAAGAAAAAAGACGCTGAACTTTAAAGATTAATGTAATGTGAAGAAAAATTATATTGTATGAACCTTATGTATCGTATCAAGATATTATAATAAAATAAAATTTACAGTTGCTGAAGAAGTCTCAATAAAGGGACGAAACGTCCAACTCAATCAAACTAAGTTCTACTTCTTTTCATGTCCAAGTTTCCTGTAAAAAATTAAAATTTTGGACGAGAGAAATACTAAATAAATAAGAATGCCTAGGGGCTATTTTTACTATTTGGTAACAAATTACGATATAACAACAATGAGACATGCAAAAAATTTGATTAATGACCTTAACAAATTAGCAGCAAATAAAAACAGATTAATATTCTTAATACAATGTAAACATAAACAAGTATATCCTAATCACATTATTAACAACTTAAAATGTGTGTACGCTATTCAAGCTGAAACACATCCCTACAAAAAAGAGACAGATAAATTAATTAAGTCTCTAAAACATAAGATCCTTAAGTTAGAAATAAAAATTACAGCTTGGAAAGTTAAGAAAATCGAAAAGAGCATCAACAAAACACAGAATGTTTTAAAGAATAAAATATCAGTGACAGATTTTAACAATTGCACAACATCTTTCAATAAAAATTATGAAAACAAATTTAAAATTACTAAAAAGAATAACATCAAAAAATTAAATAACTTATTAAATGACATTTCACATAAAAATAACAAAATAAATAGACAAAGTAATTGTATTTATAATTTTACGGATGTTCAGCTACCACGCGAAGTGGAAAAAACATTAAGTCTAGAACCAGGGTACGGTATCCCGTTAAGACAGAATAAAGTTCCGGTTTGTTCGTTAATAAAAGACTTAGAGGAAGGCATAAGACATATTAATAGCACGAAAAGAGATAATACGCGTATAAAGGATGAGCAAAACAATGTGAGAGTTAAGGCTGTTAATATAATTTCGAATTATTATAAAAATAACAAAAGACCATGGAAGGATGAAGTAACAAAAAACTTTGTAACAACAAAACGTTTCCTAAAAGACAATCCGAATTTAATTATAATGAGATCGGACAAAGGGAACAACACAGTTATTATGAAGAAAGAAAAATATTTAAATGAAATGCATAAAATGTTACAAAATAAAGACATATATCAGTTATTGAATAAAGATCCTACCAGTAGATTCGAGATATTAGCCAATAATTTGATAATGAAACTAAGAAAAGAATCGATTATCACGGAAGAGATAGAAAAGAACATGAAATCTTACAATTCGGTCGGCCCAAAAATATATGGACTAAGAAAAACACAAACAAAGCATAGCATTAAGACCAGTTGTAAGCTGCATTCGTTCACCGTGCTATAAATTGGCACAATTTTTACATCTTAAATTATTCTCAGCTATGACAAACAAATTTGTGTTTTCCGTTTAGAATTCTTTTGAGTTTGTAGAATTCATACAGAAAATAACACTACCAGAAGATTATAGATTAGTATCGTTAGATGCAATTTCATTGTTCACGAACATCCCGAAAAAACTGGTAATAAAAACGATAAATGAAGATTGGAATGAACTCAAAAACGTCATAACGATACCAAAAAACATCTTATTAGAAATAATACAATTTTGTTTCGATTTAAGCTACTTCCAATTCGATGGATCTATTTACCAACAACTAGATGGTTATAGTTTTGGCAATCCAGCAAGCCCAATATTAGCGAATTTGGTAATGAATCACGTGTTAAAAAAAATTGAAGGCAACTTACACTTTACAGTTCCATTCTTAAAAGTATATGTAGATGATATCATAACTGCAGTACCTAAAGATGGAATTGAAGTAGTATCAAAAACCTTCAATATGATAAACGAAAAAATCCAGTTTACTATTGAAATAGAAGACAACGGAACATTACTATTCTTAGATGTAACAGTTATAAGAAATGAAGACGGAACCATATCAACGAATTGGTATGTAAAACCAACAAGATCAGAAAGATGTTTCAATTACTATTCAAACTATCATTTAAGTCAAAAAATTGGAACTATAAAAGGTTTACTATATAGAGCTTTAACATTAAGCAATAAGAAGTTTCACAGAGAAAATAAGGAGAAAAAAAAAACCCTTTTAAAGAATAATAACTATCCCAAGAGTCTCATAAACATGGTATTTAATGAATTCTAAATTGACAAAGATCGTGTAAAAAAACCGATTCTGCAAGATAAAAAATACATTAAGTTCCCGTATATAAAGCTGTTAGTAATCAAAATAAATAAAAGTTTTAAAAACACTAATATTAAACTGGTTTTTTATAATCTGACAAAAATAAACTCTATTTACACTAAATTAAAAGATAAAGTTGATAAATTTGACCAGTCGAACTTAGTGTATAAAATACCATGTAAATGTGATAAAAGCTATATTGGTCAAACGAAACAGAAATTAAAAAAAAGATTAGACTAACACAAAAATGACTGTAAACCTATAAATGTGAATAAAACCAATACCACAGCGTTAGCTGAACATCATTTTACAACAGGACATAATTTGGAATTTGACGCAGCGACTATCTTAGACAGGGAAGAAAATTGGTACAAAAGGAATATCAGCGAAATGTATTATATATCGAATAATAACACGGTGAATTTTAGAACAGACACAAACAATCTAAATCACATCTATAACGAAATTTTTAAATTTTAACCATAATAAATAATAGAGGACACCTTACACTGATCATATCTAGGCTAACAAACACTAGTCTAGATTGAAACAGTTTTGTTGAGGACTTTAAAGAATAACGATCGAATTAACGAAATTTAAATGTGTTGTGTTTGGAATATTAAAAAAAAGAAAAATGTATGTCAAATTAAAGAAAAAAGACGCTAAACTTTAAAGATTAAGGTAATATGAAGAAAAATTATATTGTATAAACCTCATGTATCGTATCAAGAAATTATAATAAAAAAAAATTTACAGTAGCTGAAGAAGTCCCAATAAAGGGATGAAACGTCCAACTCAATCAAACTAAGTTCTACTTCTTTTTATGTCCAAGTTCCCTGTAAAAAATTTTATCATTAAAATTTGTACTTTTGGATGAGAGAAATACTAAAAAAATATAATGATAAATTTTTAGTGACAGTGAAAATGTGATACTAGAAACAAAACAGTATAGATGTCAGGTTAACTACAATCGAGATTCGTTGAAAAAGAATTGAATTTTTCAAGTTAAGTATCCAAAAAAAGTTTTAATAAAACGATTACTTCCCTTTTTTAGGATTGCAGTTGTTGAATTATAAACGTTATTCGCTAGATATTATTGGACCTAACACTTTTTATTTGTTAGTATACGCATCAGAACTTGAAAGAAAACGTTTTACAGCTTCTGTTATATAAGATTTCTTTAGATATCTGATAGTTTTCAACTAATATTTAATCTAGAAAGCAATGAAAATTTTTCTTAAATATATTAAAAAAATTTTAGTAACGGCAATATGTGCTATTAGAAACAAGACAGAATGGATGTCAGGTTGCCTCCAATCGAATTTCGTCGAAAGAGAATTGAATTCTACACTAGAAGTAACTAAACAAAATTGTAATAAAATGATTTCTTCTATTTTCTATGACTGCAGTTGTTAGAAAGTAAATGATATTTGCTAAATTTTATTAGACACAACACTTTTTATTTGTTAGTATACGCTTTAAAAATGAAAGAAAACGTTTTATAGCTTTTGTTATATAGCACTTTTTTAGAAAATTTATAGTTTTTAACGGCGATTTAATTAAGAAAGTTGCAAAAATTTCTTTCTAAATATATTAAAACATTTTTAGCGACGGTAAAAATTAACTACTAGAAACAAAACAGAATGGATGTCAGGTTTACTACAATCGAGCTTCACTGAAAAATAATTGAATTCTTCACGTTAAGTAACCCAAAAAAAGTTGTAATAAAATAATTTTTTTCCCTTTTTTTTGACTGCAGTTGTTGAAATATAACTGATATTTGCTAGATTTTATTGGACATAACACTTTTAATTTGTTAGTATACGCTTTAAAACTTGATAGAAAACGTTTTATAGCTTTTGTTATATAGCACTTCTTTAGAAGTTAAATAGTTTTTAACTACGATTTAATCCAAAAAGTAGCGAAAATTTTGTTTTAATATATTAATAAATTTTTAGCGACGGTAAATTTTTGTTATTAGAAACTAAACTGAATGTATGTTAGGTTGACTACAATCGAATTTCGTCGAAAATAATTATTTCCAACACGTAAAGTAAACAAAAAAAGTTTAAATAAAATTTTTTTTTCTTATTTTTTGACGGAAGTTGTCAAATTATAAATGATGTTTGTTAATATTTTTAGACTTAACACTTTTTATTTATAAGTATACGCTTTATAGCTTGAATGAAAACGATTTATAGCTTCTGTTAAATAGAACTTTTTTAGAAATCTGATAGTTTTTAACTACTATTATATTCAGAAAAATTCAAAAATTTTTTTTTATTATATTTAAAACTTTTTAGAGACAATGAAATTGTGTTATTAGAAACTAAACAGAATGGTTGTCAGGTTAACTATAATCGAATTTCGTCAAAAATAATTAAATTTTTCACGTGAAGTAAACATATAAGTTTGTAATAAAATAACTTTTTATCTTTTTTTTGACTGCAGTTGTCGAAATGTAAATATCGTTTGCCAAAATTTTTTGGACATAAAACTTTTTATTTGTAATTTGACGCTTCAAAGCTGGAAAGAAAACGATTCATAGCTTCTGTTAAATAAAAATTCTTAAGATATCTGATAGTTTTCAACTACAATTCAATTCAGAAAGCAGCAGAAATTTTTTTTAAATATATTGATAAAATTTTAGCTACGTTAAAAATGTGTAACAAAAAACTAAACAGAATGGAAGTAAGGTTGAATACAATCGAATTTCGTCGAAAAAGAATTGAATTCTACAAGTAAAGTAACCAAAAAAAATAAAATCAAATGATTTTTTATTTTTTTTTGATTGCTGTAGTAAGAATATAAATGATATTTATTAAATTTTTTCAGACCTTACACTTTTTATTTGTAATTATACGCTTCAAAGCTTAAAAGAAAACGATTTCTAGCTTTTTTTATATAGAACTTTCTTAGAAATCTGATAAATTTCAACTACTATTCAATCCAGAAAGCAGCAAAAACTGTTTTAAGTATATTGAAAAATTTTTAGCGACGGTAAAATTGTGCTATTAGAAATTAAACAGAATGGATGTCAGGTTGACTAAAATCGAATTTCGTCGAAAAAGAATCGAATTCTACACGTAAGGTAACTAAAAAAAGTTGTAATAAAATGATTTTTTTTTTTTACTGCAGTTGTAAGAATATAACTTAATTAACTGTTTATCAACTAATTATGACTTAATAACTATGAAACATATAAAAAATTGGCTTAACGAATTACTAAAATTATCAGCATATAAAAATAGACTCATATTCTTATTGAATTGTAAATATAAACAAGTTTATCCTAAACATATCCTTAATAATTTAAAATGTTTATATGCCCTCGAAGCAGAACCACACCCATATATAAGAGAAACGGATATTTTGATAAAATCTCTTAAATATAAGATCGTTAATTTAGAAATAAGAATAAGAGCTTGGAAAATTAGAACTATAGAAAAAAACTTTAGAAACACATGTAATTATTTAGAGAAGATACTAAAATTGAAAGACATTACAGATTGTACAATATTTTTCAAACAAAAATACGAATACAAATTTAAAAACATAAAAGATAATAACATAAAAAAATTAAATAATTTATTAAAAGATAACTTACACAACAACAACAATATCAATAGTCAGAATACTTGTGTATTTAATTTTACGGATGTAAGGCTACCGAAAGAAGGGGAAAAAATATTAAACCTAGAACCAGGATATGGTATTCCATTAAGACCCAAGGAAGTGCCAGTAGGCACTTTAATAAAAGATCTAGAAGAAGGCATAAAGAATATTTACATCGAAAATGTTGATACTAAAATAATAAAGGATGAGCAAAATAATGTAAGATCAAAAGCGGTAAGAATAATTTCGAACTATTACAATAATAAAAAAACCAAAAACTATGGAAGAATGAAATGAAAGATAACTATCTAACAACAAAACGTTTCTTGAAACAGAATCCGAACTTAATAATAACAAGATCGGATAAAGGAAATAACACAGTTATCATGGAAAAAGAATAATACATCAAAGAAATGAAAAAACTGTTAGAAGATAGAAACACATATAGTAATTTAAGCAAGGATCCTACCAACAGATTTGAGAAATTGGCAAATAATTTAACAATAAAATTACAAAATGAATCCATCATCTCAAAAGAAATGGGAAAAAACCTGAGATCCTATAATTCAGTCGCGCCAAAACTATATGGATTAAGAAAAACTAACAAAAAAGAATGTGCTTTAAGACCGGTTGTGAGTTCCATAGGGTCACCGTGCTATAAAATAGCAAAATTTATACATCAGACATTAACAAAATCTATATCAAACAAACTTGTTTTCTTCATCAAGAATTCGTTTGAGTTGGCGGAGTTTATAAGAGAAATAAAATTACCAGAAGGATACATACTTGTATCATTGGATGTAGTCTCTCTTTTTACCAACATTCCAAAAGAACTCGTATTAAAAATAATCAATGAAGATTGGAAAGAACTTGGAAAATCCATAAAAGTCCCGAAGAATATCTTGGTGGAACTAATACAATTTTGTTTTGAATCGAGCTACTTCCAGTTTAACGGGTCGATCTACCAACAAATGGATGGCGCTAGCATGGGTAATCCAGCGAGTCCAGTGCTAGCCAATCTAGTGATGAATTATATACTAAAAAATATTGAAGGCATGTTACCCTTTCCAGTTCCTT
This sequence comes from Polistes exclamans, assembly GCA_023678865.1. Lineage (NCBI taxonomy): Eukaryota > Metazoa > Arthropoda > Insecta > Hymenoptera > Vespidae > Polistes > Polistes exclamans. The sequence goes on along the minus strand of JACGWG010000013.1, from coordinate 7,207 downwards.
TTCTGAAGGTTTATGTTGATGACTTTGTCACAGCTATACCTAAGGATAGAATGGACCAAACTCTTAAGACCTTCAATAGTGTCAATAATGGGATCCAATTACCAATGAAGGTAGAAAATAATGGAACCTTACCCTTCCTAGATATGAATATTATAAGAAATGAAGACGGTTCCATTGTAACGAACTGGTATGTTAAACCCACAAGCTCTGGTAGATGTATAAATTACAATTAGAATCATCCAATGAGCCAAAAAATTGAGGTCATTAAAGGATTACTATTTAGAGTAATGACGTTAAGTAGTAAGAAATTTCATGTAGAAAATAAAAAAAGAATAGAACTAATCTTAAAGAATAACTATTATCCAACAAGTCTCTTACACATGGTGTTTAGTAAGTTTAAATTAGAGAGAGATCAGAAGAAAGTAAAAGAACTGAATAACAAAAGAATTATTAAGTTTCCGTTTGTCAAACCTTTATCGAATAAAATAAAAAAATGTTTCAAAAATACTAATGTAAAACTAGTTTTTTATAACTTAGTTAAAATAAATTCAATATTCACAAAACTAAAAGACAAGGTTGATAAACTAGAACAATCGAACCTAGTTTACAAAATACCTTGTGTATGTGACAAATGCTACATTAGACAAACTAAACAAAAATTAAAGAAAAGACTAGAACAACATAAAAAAGACTGCAAATCTAAAAATGCTCAAAAAAGTAATATTACTGCGTTAGCTGAACATCATTTTATAACAGGACACAAGTTCAAATTCGATGAGACAGACATTTTAGATAAAGAAGACAATTGGTACAAAAGAAACATAAGCGAAATGTACCATATAACAAACAACAATACAGTTAACTACAGGACGGATACGAATAATCTAAACAACATCTATAACGAAATATTAAAATTTAATTATCATACCAAGACACATTGATAGAGGACATCATAATACGGAAGATACCTAGATAATTAAACACTAATCTAGATAGAAATCAGTATATGATTACGTGTGACGAGATAAGGTTGTTTAGGATTAATTATACTATAATTTATTGTAATGTACGACTCTAAAATAATATGTATTGACGCGTGAACTAGGTGATCGAGGTAAAAGATTGAAGATTATTTATTGTAGTGTTTATATATCTTTTTAACAAGTCATAATTAAAAAAATTTGTAGTTGCTGAGGAAGTCTCAAGTAAGGGACGAAACGTTCAACAAGGTAAAATAAATTGTTCATCAAATTTATTAACTGTCTTCAATTTTCCCTTTGAAGCTTATATATATTAATATAAATGATGTTTGCTAAATTTTTTTGGACCTAACACTTTGTATTTGTAACTATACGCTTTCAAGCTTTTAAGAAAACGATTTATAGCTTCTGTTAAATAGAACTTCATTTTAAATCTAATAGTTTCCAACTACTTTTTAATACAAAAAAAAACGAAAATTGTTTTTAACTATATTGAAAAATTTTTAGCGACGGTAAATATGTGTTACTAGAAACTAAACAGAATTCATGTAAGGTTGACTACAATCGAATTTTGTCGAAAAAGAATTTAATTCTACAAGTAAAGTAACCAAAAAAAGTTATAATAAAATGATTTTTTTTTTTATTTTTGACGGAAGTGTTTGAAATATAAATGATGTTTGCCAAAATTTTTTAAACCAGAAACTTTTTATTTGTAAGTATACACTTTTAATCATGAAAAAAAAACGTTTTATAATTTCAGTTATATAGCACTATTTTAGAAATTTTATAGTCTTTAACTACAATTTAATTTACATAGTAGCGAACAATTCTCTAAAATATAGTAAAAAATATTCAGCGACCGTAAAATTGTTCTATTAGAAACTAAACACAATGTATGTCAGGTTGACTACAGTAAAATTTCGTCGAAAAAGAATAGAATTTTACACGTAAAGTAACTAAAAATTTGAATTAAAATAATAATTATTCTTTGTTTTACTTCAGTGGTCGTAAAATAATTGATGTTTTCCAAAACATTTTTGACTTAACACTTTTTATTTGTAAGTATACGCTTTAATGCTTGGAAGAAAAACTTTAATAGCTTCTGGTAAATAACACTTTTTTAAAAGTTTCATTGTTTTCAATTATTACTTAATCTAGAAAGAAGCGAAATTTCTTTTATTGATTTAAAAAATTTTTAGCAACAGTAAAAATTTTTTATTATAAACTAAACTGAATGGATATTAGGTTGACTACAATCGAATTTTGTCGAAAATAATTGAATTCTACACGTAAAGTAACCAGAAAAAGTTGCAATTTAATGATTCTTTTTTTCATCTTTTGAATTCAGTGGTCGAAATATATATGATGTTCGCCAAAGTTTTTAAGACCTAAAACTTTTTATTTGTAAGTATACGCCTAAAAACATAAAACAAAACGTTTTTAAACTTTTGCTATATAGCACTTCTTTAAAAATCTGATAGTTTTCAAATATTATTAAATCTAGAAAGCAGCAAAATTTTCTTCTTAATATATTGAAAAATTTTTAGCGACGGTAAAAATGTGCTATTAGAAACTAAACAGATAGGATGCCAAGTTGAATACAATCAAGATTCGTCGAAAAATACCTAAATTGTTCACGTAAAGTAACCCAAAAAAGTTGTAATAAAAGGTTTTTTTCCTCTTTTTTGGACTGCAGTTGTTGAAATATAATTGTTATTAGCTAGATTTTATTAGACCAAACACTTTTCATTAGTTAGTATACGATTTAAAACTTGGAAAAAAGCGTTTTATTGTTTTTTGTTTATAGCATTTCTTTATGTATCTGATAGTTTTCAACTATTATTTATTCAAGAAAGCAGTAAAAATTTCTCTTAAATATATTACAAAATTTTTAGTGACGGTAAAAATGTGCTATTAGAAACAAGACAGAATGGATGTCATGTTGACTTCAATCGAGTTTCGTCGGAAGAAAATTGAATACTACACGTAAAGTAACCGAAAAAAGTCGTAATAAAATGATTTTTTCTCTTTTTTTGACAGAAGTTAACGAAATATAAATATTGTATGCCATATTTTTTTGGACTTTATACTTTTTTTTTGTAAGTATACGCTTTATATCTTGAAAAAAAACGTTTCATAGTTCCTCTTAAATAGCACTTTTTTATAAATTTAATAGTCTTTGAATACAATTTTCCCCAAAAAGTAGCAAAAATTTCTTTAAAATATATTGTAAAATATTCTGCGACGTAAACAATGTGCTATTAGAAATTAAACAGAATGGATGTCAGATTAACTACAATCGAATTTCGTCAAAAAAGAATTGAGTTCTACACGTAAGGTAAACAAAAAAATTCTAATAAAATATTCTTTTTCTTTTTTGACTACTTTGGTCAGAATATAAATGATATTTTCTAAGTTTTTTTATACCTAACTCTTTTTATTTTTAATTATACGCTTCAAAGATTGAAAGAAAACGATTCTTGGCTTCTAACAAATAGAACTTCTTTAGAATCTGATAGTTTTCTACTACTATTCAATCTAGAAAGAAGCAAATATTTTAAATAAATATATTAAAAAATTTTTAGCGACGGTAAAAATTTGTTATAAGAAACTAAACACAATGTATGTCAGGTTGACTACAGTCGAATTTCGTCGAAAAAGAATTAAATTCTACACGTAAAGTAACTAAACATTTGAAATAAAATAATAATTTCTCTTTGTTTTACTTCAGCGGTCGTAAAATAAATGATGTTTTCCAAAACTTTTTGGACTTAACACTTCTTATTTGTAAGTATACGCTTTATTGCTTGAAAAAAAAAAATTAATAGCTTCTGGTAAATAACACTTTTTTAAAAATTACATTGTTTTCAACTATTACTTTATCTAGAAAGCAGCGAAATTTCTTTTATTAAAATTAAAATATTTTTAGCAACAGTAAGAATTTGTTATTAGAAACTAAACTGAATGGATATTAGGATGACTACAATCGAATTTCGTCAAAAAAAATTGAATTCTACACGTAAAGGAACCATAAAAGTTGGTAATAAGATGACTTTTTTTTATATCTTTGACTGTAGTGGTCGAAAAATGTATAATGTTTGCCAAAATTTTTCAGACCTTAAACTTTTTATTTGTAAGTATACGCCTTAAGGCTTGAAAAAAAACGATGTATAGCTTCTGGTAAATAGCACTTGTTTAGAAATTTTATAGTTTTACCTTTGATTTAATCTAGAAAGTAGCAAAAATTTCTTTATATTATATTTTAAATTTTTAGCGACGGTAAAATTATGCCATTAGAAACTAAACAGAATGGATATCAGGTTGACTATAATCGAATTTCGTCAAAAAAGAATCAAATTCTACACGTAAGGTAACAAAAAAAGTTGTAATAAAATGATTTTTTTTGTTTAACTGCAGTGTTCAGAATATAAATGATATTTTCTAAATTTTTTTTGGACCTAACAATTTTTATTTGTAATTATACGCTTCGAAGCTTAAAAGAAAACGATTTCTAGCTTTTTTTATATAGAACTTGCTTAGAAATCTGATAGTTTTCAACTACTATTCCATCCAGAAAGCAGCTAAATCTTCTTTAAATATATTGAAAATTTTTTAGCAACAATAAAAATGTGTTATTCGAAACTAAACAGAATAGATGTCAGCTTGACTACAATCGAATTTCGTCAAAATATATTTGAATTCTACACGTGAAGTAACCAGAAGAAGTTGTAATAAAATGATTTTTTTCCTTTTTTTGTACTGCAGTTGTGAAAATATAAATGTTATATGTTAGATTTTATTGGATCTAAAACTTTTCATTTGTTAGTATACGCTTTAAAACTTGAAAGAAAACGTTTTATAGCTTTTGTTTTACAGCACCTTTTTAGAAATTTTATGGATTTTAACAACGATTTAATCTACAATGTAGCGAAAATTTCTCTCAAAATATATTAAAATATTTTTTGCGACGGTAAAAATGTGCTACTAGTAACAAAACAGTATGGTTGTCAGGTTTACTACAATCGAGTATCAGTAAAAAAGAATTGAATTCTTTACGTAAAGTAACTAGAAAAAGTTGTAATTTAATGATCCTTTTTTTCTTCTTTAGAATTCAGTGGTCGAAAAATATATGAATTATATATACATATTTTATGGTTGTAATCTGCTAATTTGAGACTCCACTTTACGAGTCGTGAAGTGGGGTCTTTGACCGATTTTAGCAATACTAGAGGTCGATGATCGGTAACCAATGTAAATTCTCTACCATACAAATAGGGTCGGAAATAGTTTACTGCGTAAACAATTGCAAGAAGTTCCCGCTCTATTGTAGAGTAATTTATTTCTGCATTGTTTAATATTCGAGAACAGTAGGAAATTGGTAAGTCTTTGCCGATTGGACCCTAGCTTAAGACTGCACTGATTGCATATCCAGAAGCATAGGTTGTAACATTGAAAGGTAATTCGAAATTTGGGAAGGCCCAAATTGGCTCCTTGCAAAGTGTGTCGCGCAGTGAACAAAAGCTATCCTCCTTAGCTCGTCCCCATTTGAAAGGAACGTTCCCCTTTAATAAGTCAGAAAGTGGCTTTGATAACTTAGAAAAGGTAAGTATGAGTCTCCTGTAATAGCCAGTAAGACCCAAGAACTCTCTAACTGATTTAACGTTTCCTAGTCGAGGAAATTCTTTAACCGCCACCACTTTCCTTGGATCGGGCTTTACGCCATCTCTCCTTATTACATGGCCTAAGTTAGCTAGCTCCCGTCTCAAAAATTCGCATTTATCGGGCTGTAACCTTAGATTGGCCCAACGTAGCCTTTGCGCGAGTTTTCTTTGCGCGAGTTTTCCAAATTTTGACTCATGGTCGTTTAGCGATCTAGATTATAGGACTACGTTGTCTAAATAAACAAACATTTATTTGCCCTGCCACCCGGTTAAAACGTAATGTATCAATCTTTGAAATATTGCTGGCGCGTTCTTAAGACCAAATGGCATTCTATTAAATTCGTAATGGCCATATGGTGTTGAAAATGCTGTCTTAGCTTGATCTTTAGGATGCATTTTTAATTGGTTGAAACCCGATTTTAAATCAAAGATAGAGAAATATTTTGCTGCCCCTAGCTGATCAAGTATTTCCGTTATATTAGGAATAGGGTAAGCATCGCCTACTGTCTTTTCGTTTAAATTACGGTAATCTATTACCATTCTCCACTTGGGGTTTCCTCCAGAATCCGCTTTCTTTGGAACTATCCATAATGAAGAGTTATAATGCGAAATAGATGGTTTTATTATACCATTTTCTGACAGCTCGGATGTTTGACGTGAAATTTCCTCTTTGTGGACAGGTGGAAATCTGTACTGTTTTGTATGCACAGGAACGTTATCGTTCGTAACAATTTTGTGCCTCAGTATGTCCGTAAAATGGACACGCTAAATGAAAAATTTCTGCATTGTCTTCTATTAACTTGCAAACAGACCGTGCCTCTTCTAAATTCAGGTGATCGAGGAGGAGAAGTGCCTTGACAGACTCGGCTCGAGAGGATGTAAAGGAAGGTTTGGTCTCAAGAGTATTTAATTTATGACACTCTTCTCTATTCTTTTTGGTAAAAATTGTATGGATAAAGGATAGGATCTCGGACGAGTCAGGAACGGTAGTTTCGTTACTAGTATTAGATCCTGAACTTAGAAGGGTATCTTCACTAAAGTCCGAAAGTTCACAACGCTGGATTTCAAACATATATTGCTTTGATGTAGTGTTTGTAATCTTGAAAAATCCTTTACCGTTATTATTTTTAATTAAAGCTTCGCCAGCATAAATACCAGCTGGAAGCTGTAAGAGGGGCATGTAACCTTCTGAAATTTCTAAGTTTTTAACGTAGCCGTAAGAAATTTTAGACAAACGTGATGGAATGCAAACACTTTCGCTTCTTGAAAAGGGTACAGACATATTCTTAAAATTCAAACATCCGAGAGTATTAATAATTATTGCGGATCTGGATCCTAAAAAATCTATCCCCAAGATACCGTCGAAGTGAATGTGGAAGTTTTCGTCGACTACATGAAATAAAACGTCTTCTCCGACTATGCAAATAATTAAAGTACCTAGTGTGCTCTGTATTTCAAGAGTGATTCTAGTTAACTGTAGTGAGTCCGTCCTGTCAATTTTTGTTGAAGGTTTAATACAATTTAATATTTTCTCTCGTCCAAAATTATAATTTTTAATGATAAATT
>JACGWG010000012.1:5287365-5315524 GCA_023678865.1 Polistes exclamans | reverse complement strand
CCTTTCAATATTTAAAGCTTTTAAAAAGAAATAAAAAGTTTTATGTCTAAAAAAATCTAGCAAATATCATTTACATTTCAAAAACTGCAGTTCAAAAAAAGAGAAAAAATTAGTTTGTTACATCTTTTTTTGGTTACTTCACGTTTAGAATTCTACTCTTTTTCGACAAAGTTCGATTGTAGTCATCCTGTCATCTATTCCGTTTAGTTTGTAAAAGCACATTTTTTCCTTCGCTAAGAATTTTTTAATATATTTAAGAGAAATTTTTGCTGCTTTCTAGATTAAATAATTGTGGAAACCTATCAGATATCTAACAAAATTCTATATAATAAATTCTAGAAAACGTTTTCTTTCAATATTTAAAGCTTTTAAAAAGAAATAAAAAGTTTTATGTCCAATAAAATACCGCAAATATCATTCTCATTTCAACAACTGCAGTTCAAAAAAAGAGAAAAAATCAGTTTGTTACATCTTGTTTTGGTTACTTCACGTTTTGAATTCTACTCTTTTTCGACAAAATTCGATTGTAGTCATCCTGACATCTATTCTGTTTAGTTATTAAAAGCACGTTTTTCCTTTGCTAAGAATTATTCAATATATTCAAGAAAAATTTTTGCTGCTTTCAAGATTAAATAATTGTGGAGAACTATCAGATATCTAACGAAATTCTATATAATAAATTCTAGAAAACGTATCCTTTCAATATTTAAAGCTTTTAAAAAGAAATAAAAAGTTTTATGTCTAAAAAAATCTAGCAAATATCATTTACATTTCAAAAACTGCAGTTCAAAAAAAGAGAAAAAATTAGTTTGTTACATCTTTTTTTGGTTACTTCACGTTTAGAATTCTACTCTTTTTCGACAAAGTTCGATTGTAGTCATTCTGTCATCTATTCTGTTTAGTTTGTAAAAGCACATTTTTTCCTTCGCTAAGAATTTTTTAATATATTTAAGAGAAATTTTTGCTGCTTTCTAGATTAAATAATTGTGGAAACCTATCAGATATCTAACAAAATTCTATATAATAAATTCTAGAAAACGTTTCCTTTCAATATTTAAAGCTTTTAAAAAGAAATAAAAAGTTTTATGTCCAATAAAATCCCGCAAATATCATTTACATTTCAACAACTGCAGTACAAAAAAAGACAAAAAATCAGTTTGTTACATCTTTTTTTTGGTTACTTCACGTTTAGAATTCTACTCTTTTTCGACAAAGTTCGATTGTAGTCATCCTGACGTCTATTCTGTTTAGTTTGTAAAAGCACATTTTTTCCTTCGCTAAGAATTTTTCAATATATTTAAAAGAAATTTTTGCTGCTTTCCAGATTAAATAAATGTGGAAAACTATCAGATATCTAACGAAATTCTATATAATAAATTCTAGAAAACGTTTTCTTTCAATATTTAAAGCTTTTAAAAAGAAATAAAAAGTTTTATGTTTAATAAAATCTAGCAAATATCATTTACATTTCAACAACTGCAGTTCAAAAAAAGACAAAAAATCAGTTTGTTACATCTTTTTTTGGTTACTTCACGTTTAGAATTATACTCTTTTTCGACAAAATTCGATTGTAGTCATCCTGACATCTATTCTGTTTAGTTTGTAAAGGCACATTTTTTCCTTCGCTAAGAATTTTTCAATATATTTAAAAGAAATTTTTGCTGCTTTCTAGATTAAATAATTGTGGAAAACTATCAGATATCTAACGAAATTCTATATAATAAATTCTAGAAAACGTTTTCTTTCAATATTTAAAGCTTTTAAAAAGAAATAAAAAGTTTTATGTTTAATAAAATCCAGCAAATATCATTTGCATTTCAAAAACTGCAGTTCAAAAAAAGAGAAAAAATCAGTTCGTTACATCTTCTTTTGGTTTCTGCACGTTTAGAATTCTATTTTTTTTTGACCAACTTTGATTTTAGTCATCCTGACATGTATTCTTTATAGTTTGTAAAAGCACATTTTTTCCTTCGCTAAGAATTTTTCAATATATTTAAGAGAAATTTTGGCTGCTTTCTAGATTAAATAATTGTGGTGTCACGTCATAGTGACAACTAATTTCGAAAAATTCAAGTATTTATAGTAAATCTGAATTTTGTCATAATTCTATATATTTAGCGTTAATATTTGTTTTTTCTTCAATCACAAATTTGTATCTATATTGTTTTGTATTCTAATATTTTAGTACGCGATGTTTTTCTCTTCATATTGTATAATTTGTACTTCTATCTAATGGGTGCCCTCATGAACGACCATCGATATTTGCATTTTTGTTAGTATATGGAAATTAGAATAGTACGGATCCATTGTCGTTCATGTGGAAACCTGCCTTACCTACCAATAGGGTCTGTAAGCAGGTCTGTCGATAGGTACAAGTCTGGAATACCAGCTTCGTGCTCCTACATTACCGACACTTGTTATTAACATTTGGTTGGTATAACAATGGCTATTTGCATTTATCTTTAATTGGATGGTTGCTGCAAATTACATTGTTATATATTTTGTTGTTCCTTTAATTATGAATAAATTTTGGCAATTAATAATAACAATTAGAACAAATGATTAATAACATTTATTCAAAGTAATAATGTTATCTTGCACATAAAATTTCACAGTCGTGATAAGGGCACACGTGCAGTGAAAGGAAATCGGTTGGCTCAAGTATGAGACGCACGTTCAGTTCCGAGAATCTCTGTCTGATAGTAACTTGACACCATCCTCTCTTCGGAGAATTCGCGCATGATAGTAACTGATATTTTTCTAAAGTAAAATTCCATTCCCAGCTGACGCTGCGGTTTAGCGCTTGATGGTAACTAATATTTATTCGCACGTGCAAAACTGAAAGGTCAGCAGATTCCTTTCCCACGGGTTGGTAAGGGTCGGTAGTGGAGGAAGCACCTAGCGCGAGTGGGGGTACCTCCCACTCGGCCGTACGGGACTCGACGTAGGGAGCTTAGAGACTCCTCGCAATCAGTCTACCGGCAACCTCGAAACTATTCACTTGAAAATATCTTCTCTTAAAGTCTAACTCTTAAATATATTATACTTATGCATTTTAACTTGATGTCTCTCATCTTTATAATACTTATTAATACCGCGTTTAGTTTACGTTGCTTTGTGACTTTCTTTATAACACTACGTTTAGTTTACATTGTTCTGTGAAACGTCGTTTTCTTTTTATATTGTGAACATAAATTTGTAATCATTTGTGTAATTTTATATTAAGAATATACTTTGTTTTACCAAATTTCTTGTGGTGTGAATTGGGATTAAAGCTCCTGTTGGCCAGAATCCTATCCTAATCACTGACGGAATAACCATCTATCAATCGGCACAGGGGACCACACTCCGAGGATTCCGTAATATTAACATCAGGGTAAGTTGTCATCTCTTACTCGTAAAGGGGTTAAGTTTCGCTTCTAGCCCAGATCCCGGGTAAAGTACTGGCTCTACAGGCTGACCCAAAATAGGGCATTTGTTCTTGCTCCTAGGCAGTCCTCTTCTGGGACGTTACAGGAGGCAAAACTGGTGGCAGCGGTGGGATTGAAAAAGGGAAGTGAGAGTCTTAACCTAATTTAGCTCGAATCCTTAGTGTGGGATCATTGCTATAATTCACATATAAAAAGAAAAATATTTCATAGTAGTTAAAATGGCAACAGACCGTACACGCGTTAGAACAGATTCTCCCATCTCTGACGAGGCGATGGGTGGATTCAATGACGAATTAGCGGAAAAAGAATTAATAATAAGAAAAAGAATGAAAGTAATCATTTTGTTCCAAGAACGGTTAAATAATTTGCAGTTGGAAAGTTATAAAAGACAGGAGGAACTAGACAGGAGAGAGAGCGAGATTGAAAATCGAAGAAAAGAGTTAGCACATAGAGAGCGTAACTTAGAATTAAGGGAAGAAGAAATTCGTAGGTCTATAGGCGAAGATTTTGGCGGCTTTCAGGGATTTGAACGATCGCGAACTCCGGTAGACTCATTTATTACCATATCAAGAACGCCAAATTTGTCGCCATCCGATTCTCCGCGGCCTGTTCCACCGCGTCAAACTATCGTTACTCCTTTGCCAAATAGTAACGATTTGAAAACAGAAAATGAGCGACTAAAGCGTGAATTAGATTTATTGAGGGGAGCAGTTGCTGCATCTCGTCCGCCATCTCCTTTTCCGCGTACAACGAATGCTTCGGTTAAATTGCGTGAAATTGTGGAAGCGGTACCGAGGTTCGATGGTCACAACATCTCGGTTACTCAGTTTGCAAGAGCTTGTAAAAGAGCTCTTGATTCATTGCCCGCTTGTTATTCTGCCGAAACAGAAACTTTGCTAACCAGGCTTCTTATCTCAAAATTAAACGGACACGCATACGTTGTTGTAGAAGATCTGAAAATAACTAAAGTAGAGCAATTAATAGATCGGCTGAAGGATGCTTTCTTGCCAGCACACGGGACGAATTACTATCGCGGACAATTAGAAACCGAGTTTAAAAAGCCAAAGGAGCACGTTCTTGATTACTTCAGTCGCGTCCGTAGTCTAACTCAGTCAATAATTGATGAGGAATCGAAGCAGGTGGGGCGTTTAGAACGATCTGTTGAGCGCAAAATAGAAGAGGAAGGCCTTGACGCCTTCATTCGCGGTCTTCCGTCTGATTACCGAACTGCATTGCGATTCGAACGGTATACCGATTTTAGTTCAACCCTAATTTGTTTACTGCGAATTGACAAACAAATTCAAGAGGACGCAAAAAGAACGCTTTCTCCTACTTATAGGAGCCGTGTCGCGAATATCAGACAAATTAAGGAAATAATGGTCTGTAATCACTGCAAAAAGCAGGGTCATAAGGAAAACAATTGCTGGCTAAAAAGGAAGTCAGGAAGGAATTCACCAAGTCCATCAAATTCATTTAATAAATCGGTTAAACGAAGAGAAGGTCATTGTAATTATTGCAAAAAACTTGGCCATTGGAAATACGAGTGTCGATCACTAAAATATAACAATGATAAACGAAAAAATCAGAACCAGGGAAACGACGGGAAGGGTCCGGCGGCGGACGCACGCCGTTCCCCCTCTCCCAAACCGCGTCCAAGATCTCCGCAACCAAAACCGGAACAGTCGCAATCAGGCAAATAAAGTACGAACCGGTTAATAGGGCTCCATGTGTCACTGGTACCTCTCAAGAACTGACTGGCACCGTGACATTGATGATCGACACTGGCGCGGAAATCAATTTGATAAAATCTAACGTATTACGTAAATCGACAGAAACAGACGCTACAGAGACAGTACAGTTAACGGGTATCTCCCAAGACAGACATAGCACGCTTGGCACTGCCAAGGTTCGCATATTTGGGGAGGACGTTAAATTCCACTTAGTAGAAAAAAATTTCCCTATTCAATCGAATGGTATTTTGGGAACCGAGTTCCTACAATCAAAGTCTGCTACCATTGATTATACTAGTGGATGTCTCAAATTTCGCGAAAAGGTAATTCCGTTTGTCGCAGACGAGAGTATTTGCATTCTTTCGAGAATGTCTCAAATTTGCTACTGCTTCGTCGCGAACACTGAGGTAAAAGAGGGATATATCCCTCGGTTACAGCTCCCACCTGGAGTCTATGCAGGTGAAGCTTTAGTTAAAAACGAAAACGGGAAAGCATATTTTAAGGTTATAAACACGACTTCGAAACCTGTCTCTTTAGCAATTCAGAGATTAGAATTATTTGATTATAGTCTAGGTACTCTTCCGAATTCTGCACCAAATAACTCCGATCCTTTGTCCGAAATCTGCGATCCCGATCAATCCGAATATTTGCATTATGTACATACCATTTTTGCATTCACCTCCGCTAATGAAACTTCGAAGAGGGGTGATCAGAAATCTGAATCAACCTTACCACCCTCTCGGGTAGAATCCGTAAAATCCCTCCTCCGTCTCGAACATTTGAATACGGAAGAGGCTGAATCTGTTTCAAAATTGATTGCAGCAAACGCTGATATCTTCCATTTGCCAGGCGAACCGCTTGGATGCACCGATATTTTGCAACATAAGATCATTACTAGTGACAATGTTCCGGTGTACACAAAACAATATAGATTCCCTCCGGTTCACAAGGAAGAAGTTAGGAAACAGACATCTGAATTGCTGAAAGACGGAATAATTAGGCCATCTCTCTCACCGTACAATTCTCCAATATGGATTGTACCTAAAAAGGCGGATTCCAAAGGAAATCCCAAATGGCGAATGGTGATCGATTATCGGAATTTAAATGAAAAAACAGTAGGAGACGCTTATCCTATACCTAACATAACCGAAATATTAGACCAACTCGGCGCGGCAAGATATTTTTCGACATTTGATTTGAAATCCGGATTTCACCAAATTAAAATGCATCCGGATGACCGAGAAAAGACAGCGTTCTCGACCCCGTACGGTCATTTTGAATTTAGTAGAATGCCATTCGGCTTAAAAAACGCTCCAGCAACTTTTCAACGGTTGATGGATCATGTCTTGACCGGTTTACAGGGCGAGGAAATGTTTGTTTATTTGGATGATGTCGTTCTTTACGCAAGGTCACTTAGCGAGCATGAAGCAAAATTTGATAAGCTCGCGCAAAGACTCCGTAAGGCCAATTTGAGGTTACAACCTGATAAATGTGAATTTTTAAGGCGGGAGGTAATCTATTTGGGACACATCATCGGAGAGAACGGTGTTAAACCTGACCCAAAAAAGTTAGACGCTGTCAGAGAATTTCCGCGACCGAAAAATGCTAAATCTGTTCGACAATTTTTGGGACTTGCCGGTTATTACAGAAGGTTTATTCCTGCCTTCTCTAAGGTTGCTAAACCATTGACAGATTTATTAAAAGAGGATGTTTTATTTCGCTGGGAAAATACCCAAGAAAATGCATTTTGCTCGTTAAGGGACTCATTGTGCAAGGAACCGATACTACAGTTTCCAAATTTTAACTTGCCCTTCAACGTGACAACAGATGCATCCGGCTATGCAATTGGTGCCGTCTTGAGTCAAGGTCCTGTCGGGAAGGATCTGCCTGTCTCATACTGCTCGCGAATTTTGAATAAAGCAGAAATGAACTACTCTACAATTGAAAGAGAACTTCTGGCAGTAGTATATGCGACAAATTATTTTAGGCCTTATTTATACGGGCGAGAATTTACTCTGATAACCGATAACAAGCCGCTAGTTTGGCTCAAGTCAATTTAAGATCCGACTTCGAGACTCGTAAAATGGAGTTTGAAGTTAGCTGACTATTCGTTCAAAATTGTGTATAAGCCCGGAATTGCTAATGCTAACGCGGATGCCTTATCCCGAAATCCAGTGGAAACGAGGAGCGTACTCCCTGTATATGCGGACGATTCGGACGAAAGCCCTATTATGTTCAATGTGAGACGCGCATTAACAGAAAACGAAGACTATGACCTCGACGAAAAAGCTGACGGGACAGACGATCTCGACGTGACGTTACCCTCGACAGCTGACGCTAAGATAACAGAAACAGACAATGAATACTCTGACGTCGAGAGTGCCAGTGACTCAGCTGACTACGATAAATTGTTTTCTCCGTACACACCGACGAGAGTAGATATGCGTTCAAGAATGATAACGGAAAATATATTCGAGACAAGGGACTCTCTGCATTTAAGGCGAGATAACTTGATAGTATTTACGGATCTTAGCGGTACACCTTGTGACGATGGCGCCAAACCTTTGAATAAAGCCAAACGGCTCCCGAAATCCGAACATTTAGTGTTAGCTCGAGCTGGGGTAACTAACATCGGAAAATATAAACTAGTAATAATACCTATAAAGGAACAAGCTGAGAACTCTACAAAATTCGAAACTCTGGTAGAAGCAATTGGCGCTTTACTTTCTGTTACCCGCGAAAGGCAGACGAACTACTCTGGAGGGAAGAAACCTGTCCTAGGGAAGGCGTGCTGTCTTGGAGGAAGAGCGAGGCTTTGGAAGCGTGGAAACGTTGACCTTAAGAAGGACTCGGAAAAGATGCTGGCAGGCGCATCGGCCTCCTAGGGGTTTTTACGCCATGGTTTTCCCTCTAGGCGGAGCGAGTTAATGCTCCGGGTGAATACCAGGTCGGGGTACGGCGAAGAGAAGGCCATGGCAGAACATCACATCTCTGAGCCAAAAGTTGAGGCGATAAACGACAAGCCGCAGTTGTCGGGACGACAATTTCGAAGAGGGGGAGTAGTGTTACGACTCTGTTTTAAGCAGTCCCTGGAAAAAGGATGTGAAGGCCGTTTCCAGGCGACGAATTGTTGATCGAGGGAGATCTTGACAGAAACTCGGAAAGAACGGACGTGTTTATATTACGGAAAACTGTAAAAACCCTTGACGGTTGTTAGAGTTCCATAAATAAAGTTCTTTGTTATTCTTTTGTAATCTGAGTTTGGGTGGGAGCGTTACATTTCTGGGAAGCATTACAATATATTTATACTAATTATTAATTTTCTTTTAACATATCTTACCATGAAATGAATAATTTTTTTATTTCTTATTTATTAACTCGTTTATAAATTTGATTATTGAATTTAATTATTATATATTTCATGACTTATGTTTTTTCCTTTTCTGGGATCAACAATGTCCATAATGGCCTTTTCTCCTCTGGGCTTCTTGGACTTAATCGAACTGTAAGTTCCAGCTGTAGCTCCATCATTGTACCCCAAATAAGGATTATATTCTTTGCAATATCCAGGAACTAGAGAAGAGCCATATTCAACGTTATAATTATTATAGCTTATTTGGGGTAACGGTTGATGTTGTTGGGTCGTTTGTTGAAGGGTACCTTGCGGTACCATTGAAGCACCTTGGGCACCATAAATACCGCTTCTAACATGTTGAGCGTCAGCACTATCAGTGATTCCGCTTGACCAATTTATACCTTGTAAGGCAGTGGGAGATGCGTAGAAAAAGCCAGGTTGAGGCGCTGGCCCAGCTTGATAAAGATATAAATTCTGTGTTAGCAGAGCATGTGATTGATCAGGGGGATAGTAGAATTGCTCTTGCGTCTGATGTTTTTGGGGCGCGCTAGTAAACTGAATTAATTGATTATTCATATGAAACCCAGGTTGTTGATAGGTCTCTTTTGGTAAACAGGCAACATGACTAGGAGGAAATACTGCCTCTGGCTGATTGGTCATGCGAGCTGTATACATGACGGATAGAGTCCCGGCACCTCCACCTACCCTCATCATACCAACAATCTGATTATTGGTTCCTCCCTGTCCCTCTCTATGATTTAAATTTCTTGGCTGCTGAGTTCTTGGAGCAGCTAAATAATATTTATTTGTTGGCTTTCCCATTTCTTGAGGTGGAAGCGTATGCAAGTAACAAGATGCTTGGGTGTGTGGAAGAGCCTGTCTACCAGCTGATCCCCCTGGCGGTTTACGCGCTGTGAATTGCCCTAAGGGCAATCCACCATAGGTAGTTCCTGTACCCCAAGGTACACCTACTTTCCCCTCTCCATTACCCACCAGGCTCCCTGGCTGGGCGCCGTAATTTGCAGTCGGAACAAGAAGCTGCTGACCAGCTTGGTTAATGTTCACTGTGATCTGGTGGTAACGGAGCTGATGGTTTAAATGAGGACTAGGCGATGGTGGTGGTGGATGAGTGACATGATGTACATGGTGTCCCGTTGGAGGATTTTGGGGATTTGGTGCCGGGTAATGATGGTGATGAGGTTTTATTACACATTGCGTGGTTCCCACAGCAGCTACGTTCACTCCGTCCTCCTTTGATACTCCAAGCTTTGACATCATTCTCTATTCCAATATTCGATTCCTATTTTCGTCTTTGGTCTACGTTCACCCCCGTTAACGTTGATCCTTGTCCGGCCTCACCGACGTTCCTTCTGTTTTTTTTAGGCCTTTTAATCGGCGATGGAGCACAATGATGTTATCGTTTTAATTTTTTTCGCTAGATTTAGTCGCTTTCGAGATTTTGAGATTTTATAAAAATAACCAAAGACCATGGAAGAATGAAGTAACAAAAAACTTTGTAACAACAAAACGTTTTCTAAACGAAAATCCGAATTTAATTATAATGAGATCGGACACAGGGAACAACACAGTTATTATGAAGAAAGAAGAATATTTAAATGAAATGCATAAAATGTTACAAAATAAAGACATATATCAGTTATTGAATAAAGATCCTACCAGTAGATTCGAGAAATTAGCAAGTAATTTGATAATGAAACTAAGAAAAGAATCGATTATCACGGAAGAGATAGAAAAGAATATGAAATCTTACAATTCGGTCGCCCCAAAAATATATGGATTAAGGAAAACACATAAACAAAGCCTAGCCTTAAGACCAGTTGTAAGCTGCATTCGTTCACCGTGCTATAAATTGGCACAATTTTTACATCATAAATTATCCTCAGCTATGACAAACAAATTTGTGTTTTCCGTAAAGAATTCTTTTGAGTTTGTAGAATTCATATAGAAAATAACACTACCAGAAGATTATAGATTAGTATCGTTAGATGCAATCTCATTGTTCACGAACATCCCGAAAAAACTGGTAATAAGAACAATAAATGAAGATTGGAATGAACTCAAAAACGTTATAACGATACCAAAAAATATCCTATTAGAAATAATACAATTTTGTTTAGATTCAAGCTACTTCCAATTCGATGGATCTTTTTACCAACAACTGGATTGTTCTAGTATGGGCAATCCAGCAAGCCCAATATTAGCGAATTTGGTAATGAATCACGTGTTAAAAAAAATTGAAGGTAACTTACCCTTTACAGTTCCATTTTTAAAAGTATATGCAGATGATATCATAACTGCAATACCTAAAGATGGAATTGAAGTAGTATTAAAAACCTTCAATATGATAAACGAAAAAATCCAGTTTACTATTGAAATAGAAGACAACGGAACATTACCATTCTTAGATGTAACAGTTATAAGAAATAAAGACGGAACCATATCATCGAATTGGTATGTAAAACCAACAAGCTCAGAAAGATGTATCAATTACTATTCGAACCATCCTTTAAGTCAAAAAATTGGAACTTTAAAAGGTCTATTTTTTAGAGCTTTAACTTTAGGCAGTAATAAGTTTCATACAGAAAATAGGAAAAAAATAGAGACTCTTTTAAAGAATAATAACTATCCCATGAGTCTCATACGCATGGTATTTAATGAGTTTAAAATTGACAAAGATCGTGTAAAAAATCCGAATCCGCAAGATAAAAAATACATTAAGTTCCCATATATCAAACCTTTAGTAAATGAAATAAATAAATGTTTTAAAAACACCAATATCAAACTGGTCTTTTATAATCTAACAAAAATTAACTCTATTTACACTAAATTAAAAGATAAGGTAAACAAATTTGACCAGTCAAACTTAGTGTATAAAATACCATGTGAATGTGAAAAGTGTTATATTGGACAAACGAAACAGAAACTTAAAAAATGATTAGACCAACATAAAAATGACTGCAAACCTACAAATGTAAATAAAACTAACTCCACAGCGTTAGCTGCACATCATCTCATAACAGGACATAACTTCAAATTTGACGCGGCAACTATTTTAGATTTAGAAGAAAATTGGTATAAGAGAAATATCAGCGAAATGTTTCATATATCAAACAATAACACGGTGAATTTTAGAACGGACACGAATAATTAAAATCACATCTATAACGGAATTTTAAATTTTAACCATAACATATAATAGAGGACACCTTACACTGATGATATCTAGGCTAACGAACACTAGTCTAGATTGAAACAGTTTTGTTGAGGATTTCAAATAATAACGATCAATTAACGAAGTTTAGATGTTTTGTGTTTTGAATATTAATAAAAAGAAAAATGTATGTCTACTTAACGAAAAAAGACGCTGAACTATAAGATTAAGGTAACAATTAAAAAATTATATATTGTATGAACATCATGTATGTCGTAATAAGAAATAGTAATAAAATAAAATTTCTAGTTGCTGAAGAAGTCCCAATAAAGGGACGAAACGTCTAACTAAATCAAACTAAGTTCTACTTCTTTCATGTCCAAGTTCCCTGTTAAATTTTATCATTAAAAATTGTTTATTAACCTTCGCATGAATGTAATAAATATTGTTTTTATTGAAAATTATACTGGAAAAAAAGTTTTGTCCGTTTGATACGATTTTGAAGTAATTTAACGTAATAGAATAATTATATACGATAATTTTACGTACAAGGATGATTTACATTTATTGCAAATACATTTATCGAATATTTTTATACTTTTAAAATTAAACAAAAATTTATTGTTAATATGCGTAATAATGTAAGATTATTCTATTATTATGTTGATACGCGAATGCGCAACTGTATTGGAAAATCAATTTACACTTTATCCGTTCTTTTGTTTAATCATAAATTGAATATAATATTAACTAACGAATATATAATAATGAAAAAAAGGAATAGGAACATTTTTAGATGTAGTAACAGTTTAATTCTTTGGATCATTTTGGGTTACCTTTTATTTTATTCTAATGTTTTATTTTACGATATTCTAGCATTCAGCCTATTTCTATTTTTTTTTATTTTTTTATTTTTTATGCACTACTTAAAATTTATTTTTTAACGTAGAAAACATTTTCGTTCAATCTAACCACTCGTTACATACCAAAATCTTCCAATACTAACATTATTTTTTTTTCTATGAGTATTTCTTTTTTTCCTTTACGTAGAAAAGATTTTTCCTTTCTTCTTACGTGTACCTTGCTACAACATCCATACGTCGTTGTCGAATCATTAAGGAACTCACTTTATTTCAACATACAGGCATACTTGCAACGAAAACAGTCAAAGTATTCTGCTTTGTCTCCTTTCTTTCCACAATCCTGATCGTTAATGATGCTTGACATTCGAGTCATTTGGAGAATTCATCTTAAGATTATCTTCTCATAAGAGGAAAAGTCATTACCAAATGTTTATCTCGAATATGTTTCTGTAGAACGTTTTCAAATAATGTATTCATATTTCTCACATTTTCTTGAAATCCTTCCGAAAATATTTCGTTCCAAACCCGCTTATCTTCCGATACAATAAGAAACAAAAGATACAAATTTTCCGTGGAAATCTCTATGAATATCTGTTTAAACGTAATTTTCAGCGGGTCCTACATAATAACACACCAACATTGACTAAGTTTTTGTTTATAGAGGTACGCATAGTATAGTGAAACGCACAGTCTCAACAACCTGCACCATGCTTGCTTATGTGTGTATATGTCGCAGTGGAGTATTAGTTTTTTGCAGTGGGGTGAGGTTGGGAGGGGGTGCGTATGGCTGTGTGTACCTGTGCCCGATAATGTATTCTAGTTCAGTCAAAAAAAGGCAAACTACCAGATTTTCTGGTTATTTTTGTAAAATAATGGTATTTCGCTGACGCTGAATCGAATGGTTCTAATTTTTTTGCACTAGGATGTGCGATTCATGACAAAAAGGGTAAAAAATGGCCGTATCTTAGAATCTAGGCATTTAATCGAAAAAAGTTTTAAACAAAAGTTGTGTAAAATGGAAGTACACATAAAATATGTTATAAGGTGTATCTTGGTATTTGCAAAAATAAGCGAGAAATATTATTAAAATTGATTTTAGGAGTGAGGGAAAAGCCCCGCCTCTTCGTCGGTCTTTCCATGCGAGCGAGCTAGTGTGCGTTATCTTAGGGTCTCTTGGTGGTGAATGCGAGTGCGAGTAAGAAAAGAAATGGACATTTCTCTCTTTTTATTTTTTTATGCAATAGGGATTATTTTTGTTTTGGCCATCGATTGTTGAGCGTTCTGTATATCTGTAAATATCAGCGTATAAGCGCGGCATTTTTAAATCGAATCTTGATACTTATGGCACGCCGTTTTTTTATTTATTGTCAAAAATAGTTAACCTTGGATAAAAGAAAAACAATAATTTATTTTAACAGAAACTTTTATCATTCAGTCGAGAGTAAAAATAATAAATTAATTTTGTGTCTTGACATATAAAATTAACTGGTATAAGTAATTGATATAAATGTTTTGCCTCACAAAATTTTATTTGTATGTCAAATTGAATACGTATTCTTTTTAAGACGAAATTTATAATTTAAAAATGTTTCCTATTAAATCATGTATTTTAGAAAATTATAAATTTCAGATTTGTTGTTTCGTAAAAATTTATTTGTGTATCAAATTAAATACATATTTAAAAAAGAAGAATTTTACGTAGTCGAACTCGAATAACCTTACATAACATCTTGTGATACGCTGATTTTCGTTTCGCTCATTTTCAAATTACTTCAAACTATGGCAGTCGGTCTTAATAACGAAATGAAGTCCTATTAGGTAAACTCGAATTTTCTTGAACGCGTATGCTATCGGCAGTGCGTCCAGTTCACACGAGTAGTACTACTTTAGGTTTCTTTCGTCCACTATAAAAACACGCAAGCTGCCACTTCCTGTCTGGCCTTTTCTCAAACAACCATGCTCTGAAACCTAACATAGTAGTATCCGTGTAGTTTTGACAACTCGGTATCATGATGATATATTGCTAATAGCGGTTTTGTTGTTAACACTAGCTTAATCAATTTAAAAGCTTCGATCTGTTCATGACTCCATACAAATTTTACGTTTTTACGCAGTAAATTATTTAATAAACTCATGATTGCAACAAATTTTTAAGAAATGCTAAAATAGTACTACTTATAATATTATTTAGAAATATACAGGATAATAAAAGTAATGTAATCGAAGTATATATATAATATATATATTATTATATAGTATATTATATAATTATATATAGTATATATATAATATTATTATATAAATATATAAATATATAATATATAAATATATTATATATAATTATATATAGTATATATATAATATATGACAATATAGTAGCGACACATTAGATTTACACATTAGATTATTATTTTTATTCTATTAGAAGAATTATAAATACATATATATAAATAAACATATATTATCTATTATATATAAAATATATTAAATATTGTTTTATATTATTATATTACTCTTTATACATATATTTAATTATGTATATATTTGTATTGTACGCAGATTCCTCCAATATGGAGTCCTGTGATAATTGCAATATGCTAATGATGAGAAAGATAAAGGACAACTTTAATATAAAAAATAGAACACATGATTCAGTTTATATAAAATATAATATTTTATTAGCTTCGCACAAGAAAAAGCCTTGTAGCGTAAGAAACCTGGTTGATTGCTCACATATAATAATGAATTGCGTGTCTCACCCCTCGTTTGCTTGCCGCATTCGCAATGCGAAACGTATCCCGCTTTTATGTGAAAGTATTCGGAGTGCTTAGACTTCACTTAAAAATTCATATTTTATTTAAGAAATAAATTTAATAATCAAATCTACAAACGATTTAATATACAAGAAGTAAAAAAATTAATCATCTAATCGTAATTTACGTTAAAAGAAAAGTAATAATAGGTATAAATATATCGTTGTACAATTACGATTTCACGTAACTTTATTGCTTTCATCTCTTTCTCACAATTGATAAAGAAGACAAAAATACAATAGTTGTCAAGAAAAAGACAGTAACAGCCAGTGGTAATGGCGCAAGGGGAGGAAGAGAGGATTATATAAATAAAAACAATATTATGTAAAACAAAAAAATGATCGAAATAAAAACCCATTTACACTAATCTTCATCTTTGTTGTAAATGTGTAACTGAACAAATAATTTTTCATAGTTTGTTTACGAACATTTACATTTAATAATTTTTGTTGTTGATTTTGTTTTTATTATAAATAATATTGGTATTTTTTGTTGTTGTAGTTGTTTTATTATCCTTTTATTCTTTTTAATTTTAATTTTAATTTTAATTTTAATTTTCTTTTGTATCATATCTTGATTTTTTTTTAGTTTTCTCTCTTTCTTTATTGTTTAATTACTGTTTACTTATCGTTAACGTTTTTTCTATAATCTCCCCTGCCTTTCTTGTTTCTCATATTCGCTATTATATTTTCATCAGTTATCGTTTAAAATTGTTTTTTTACTTTTGAGTTTGATTGTTAGTTTGATTATTTTATTTTATTAATATATATTGTTATGTATGTATACCTCTTCATAGGTGTGATGTATGTGCATGTATTATATATACATTCATATATACAAATATATTTATGTAATAATACATGTAAGAATTATATATATAATTGCACATTTTGCGCAGGTGCTTTGCATCCAAACTCTCACTGAGTAGCATGCGATTTTTAACAATTTCTACGCAAAATTAGTTCTGCAAAAAATAACTGTAGCTTTGAACTTTTGGTTTTTTAAAATTGGTTATTACTTGGATGGGTGAATCGCTTTTAGGAATACCGTTGTATCGTTGACGCCAAGACTCCGCCTAGTTAATACCTAGAGCTGGTCCCAAGCCCAGATAAAAAGGAGAGGGTTCGAGGGTTTGGCTAGCAACCAATTCTCGGTAAAAACAATAAAATCGTTCCTAGAAATAGCACTACAAAAGCTATTATAACAGGTCGAAGTCTTAATAAAAAGGGGAAGAAAAAATAATACTTGTGTTTACTATGATTTCTCTAACATGGAGTTTTCTGGCGATTGGGTTGGTCAAGCACGTGGTAGAAAAAATGTAGAGTGTACTCGAACACTCTATCTGGTAGGAAATACCCTGATAATACACACTCTCGCGCGATTATACAAGTATCCGCTATGATTGATACTCTAGATGTAATTCTGTTTGGAATAATTTACTCTTGACGCACATTTGTTCTCACTAGTTGTTTCCGATGTGTCGTCGTAGGTCGGTCGCCGTAGTAGAATAGATCGAGTGTTTTATGATAATGGGCCCACCAGGGCGCACGCACTCGAGATACGAGTAGTGGGGGTGCAAACGTTGGCGCTTAGTAATTTCCAATAAGACTAAGGCGCGCATTATGAATATTGATTTATAGTCTATGATCTACTCCGATCGTACAAATGATTTAAATTTCCTATTATATAATATTTTATTTGATAAATTAAAAACAATAATAAGTTTATTCTAATTTAATTATAATCAAGATTTTGAAATAATTTAACAATACTGCTTATCCTAATATACGGACAATGGCATGTTATAATAACCACAGAAAATTCCAGAGTTCCGTCGTTCATCAAAAAACCCTGTAAAGCATACTTTGATTCATACATGTATGCATGGAAAAAGAACAAAGGTCCGATGGAAACATCGAAGATCTTTTAAATAGAGAACTTATTCAACGCGAAACATACTATGATCAAATAGAACAACAACAAACATGCATAATAAATCAAAAGTTTCTATATAATTTGTACAATTAATTATACGCTATTTAAATACACTTTGACATTACTTTTGTTTAAATTTGTAAAGAAAAATTTTGTTTAAAATGCAATTTCTAAATATCACTTCTGATTAGAAAAATCTGTCATGTATATAAGCCGCAAAAAATTGCTTCTAATTGTGGGACAAATGAATAAATATATACGATGAGTTAAATGATTTCAAAGTCATGCTTGGTAATTACAATTAGCAATTTACTTAGTTAGAAACTATATTTTCTAATTTTTTGCATATTTCCATGATAAGGAAATGTATACATATTTTACACTAAAATGCCTGACTATTATTACAAAATTATAATCAAAGTCATAATTGAAATAAAAGGGATAAGAGGGGGAAGGGAAAATACGAGCAGTACGAAAAGATGCCACAAAATCTTATTTAAAAGAGATTAAGAAAAAAATAATTTAAAATCTAAATTGACCGGTTTATTTAATAAAAATAACATACGAACAAATATAGAGATATATATAGGAAGAATTAGTCATCCTGATTGACCTTGTTAAATAATTCTTCCTTATTTTCAATAATTTTACTAATTTAATCCTGTCTATCCTAATAGTTATAATGTTTGTATTATTTATTTGTGAATTGCTTTGTATTCTTTTGATAATTGTAATATTATACCTTTACCTGTGTGAGCATGAGTCGCGTCTTAGCATTCGAAGTGTACGGACGTTCAGAGTGAAGATCCGCGTGTTTATAACTTTATTGTTTACATTGTACGTATAACGAATAAATTCATTACCTGGTTGTTTAATTTTCAAATTTTGAATAAATCGGTCACCGGCTCATGGCAATAAGCCTTTCGCATATCCTTGACCGGGATATGCATACATCAGCCACATTTCCATCATGACAAATGGTTACTACTCATAGGCGTGAGCATGCTTCTGGTAGCAATAAAAGAGCAAGAATAGATGATGTTAACAACAATGTTCCTCGAAGTAATGGAGTGCCCGAAACCGTTAACAGATTGTCGGTCTTAACTTCAAGTGTAGACACAGATTGCGATATGCCGCAAAACGAACAAGTGCAGAAAATACCACCACCTCCTCCAATTTTCATAGATGACGTCCTTGACATTCAATCTTTAACTAAATGCCTAAATAATGCAGTGAAAAAAGATAATTACACCTATAAAATTAGTAATAATCAGGTTCGAATATTACCAGCAAATGCGGACTCCTACAGAGAAATTACTAAAACCTTAAAATCATTAAATGCTAGCTTTCACACATTTCAATTAAAACAAGAACGTTAGTTTAGAGTTGTGTTACGTAACGTACATCACTCTGCTAATTTGAACGACCTGAAAGAAGAACTAATGGAGCTGGGTCACGAAGTTGTAAACATCAGTAATATTTATCACAGAGCTACACACAACCCACTATCCATGTTCTTTATTGACCTAAAACAAAAACCTAACAACAACATGGTCTACAATATAAAAAAACTGAATAACACAATAGTCAAATTTGAATCCCCACGTAAGAAAAAGGAAATTGCTCAATGCAAGAGATGTCAAAAGTATGGTCACACTCAAAAGTATTGCAATCGCAATTTTCAGTGTGTTAAATGTTCTGGTCAGCATGCTACGGCAGATTGTAAGAAATCCATAGATACTCCACCAACTTGTTTCCTCTGCGGTGCCAACCATACTGCGAACTACAAAGGGTGTCCTTCCTACCAAGAGATGTACAAAAAGACGTTTCCTACACCTAGAATAAGGAAAACTGTAAATATTCAATCTAATCTCGAAACCAACCCACCGGTAAACATTCAACGTTACGCCGACCAATCTATGTCTTACGCACAAGCCGTAAACAAAAATATACAAATATCAGATACTTCAAATCCGCAACCTTCAAATAACGTAAACAATAATAACAGCTCAAGTCTTAGAGATTCTATAAGTAGACTAGAAAAACTCATCGAAAAACAAAGTGAACTAATAAATAAACAAATCGAACAATCAAACAATCTCATTTCATTATTAACGGTATTAGTAAGTAACATATCGTGTAATAATAAATAATGAGGACATTACGCATTGCTCTTTGGAACGCTAATGGCCTAATGAAACATAAATTTGAGCTAGAAGCATTTTTAAAATTATATGATATACAAATCATATTAATATCAGAGACACACTTTACGGTTAAAAATTATTTTAAAATCTTCGGTTATAAGGTGTACTCCACGAATCATCCAAGTGGAAGGGCACACGGTGGTACTGCGATTTTAGTTAAATCTAACATAAGACATTACGAGCTTGCGCCATATAAACAAGATAATCTTCAGGCAACAAGTGTCATGATATACGACTGGCATTGCCCAATAGCTATCTCAGCAGTGTACAGTCCTCCTAGACACACTATCAAAAAAGAAGATTTTGACATTTTCTTCGAAAGTCTAGGCTCTAGATTCTTAGCCGGAGGTGACTATAATGCCAAGCATAACATCTGGGGTAATAGAATTATAACACCAAGGGGTAGAGAACTCTCAAAAAGTATCGAAACTAATAGATTATCTTGCATTAGTTCAGGTGAGCCAACCTACTGGCCAACTGATGTAAATAAAATTCCTGACCTGCTAGACTTTTTTATCGCAAAAAATTTATCTCCTCGATATATACAGGTCTGCTCTTCATTTGACCTTTCTTCCGATCACACTCCAATCATAGCAACAATAAATACAACTATTATCGACAAAAAGCCACCAATCTTCTTATACAATAGACTAACAAATTGGGATTTCTTCCGGGAAACATTCAATAATACTGTTGATACCACTTTACCATTGAAAACAACTGATGATGTGGACCACGCAGTAAACCATTTAACGCACAACATAATAAATGCAGTTCGAGCCTCTACACCTTCTTTGGAGTATATTTCTGGTCATGACTACCCTGCATTTATTTTAAATAAAATTGTAAAAAAACGTAAGTTACGTAGAAATTGGCACAATAGTAGATCTCCCGAGGACAAACGTAAACTTAATAAAGCTACCAAAGTGTTAAAAAAAATACTGCAGAACTTTAAAAATGAAGGTCTCCAAAGTTACCTTCAGAACTTAACTCCTACTGCAGACTCTAACTATTTACTTTGGAAAGCAACAAGGCGTTTTACTCGCCCAATTCCAGACATTCCATCTATCCGTCAGTCCCAGGGTTAAAGGGCAAGAAAACCAATAGATAAAGCCAATCTCTTCGCCTCCTACCTGGCAGATGTATTCAAACCATCTTCACCTTCAGTACCTGCAGAAGATGAAGACGTCTGGACATTTATGCACTCACCTTTCCAATTATCTCCCCAAATAAAACCGTTTACTTTAATGGAAGTCAAAGCAACAATTGCATCACCCGTTAATCCGAAAAAAGCACCTCGCCTCGACTTAATCAACGGAAAGATGATCAAAGAATTATCAAAAAAAGGAATAGCGTATATTACCTCACTATTCAACGCCATTTTACGCCTAGGCTACTATCCTACTTCATGGAAAGTAGCAGTGATTACACTCATTCACAAGCCAGGTAAACCACCTCATGACGTTACGTCATACCGACCAATCAGTCTCTTATCCTCTTTGTCTAAGATGTTTGAAAAAATGTTCACTAACCGCCTACTAAATGTCTTGGATGTCCCTACTCTTCCTGACCATCAGTTCGGGTTTCGGAAATACCATTCAACAATTGAACAGGTCCATAGAATAACTCGTCAACTATCGCAAGATATTGAAAAGAAAAAATACTGCTCCGCAGTATTCCTGGACATAAGGCAAGCTTTCGACAAAGTCTGGCACACCGGACTACTTTATAAACTCAAGAAAATATTTCCATATCCTTTTTTCCTGATCCTTAAATCCTACCTTACAGACAGAAAATTCATAGTTAAATACCAAAACCAATTCACTTCAGCTTATCCAATCTTGTCCGGTGTTCCACAAGGCAGCGTACTTGGGCCCATACTGTACACAATATACACAGCAGATCTACCTACCTCAGAAGGGATAACTACTGCTACATTTGCAGACGATACAGCTCTGCTAGCATCTGAGAGCGATCCACAAAACGCGACTGATATTTTCCAACGACATCTGCACTCACTAGAAAAATGGTGTCAGAAATGGCGAATCAATATCAACGAAAATAAATCAGCTCATATAACCTTCACATTGCGCAGAGGAACGTGTCCCCCTGTGGTCATCAATGGGGTAAATATTCCTATTAGAGACTCGATCAAATATTTCGGTATTATCCTGGACAAAAGGCTGACATGGAAGCAACATATACAAACCAAAGTAAAACACCTCAAAGAACGAGTAAGAAAAATTTATTGGCTTTTTGGTAGATCGTCTAAGTTAGAATTGGAAAAAAAACTCGCTATCTATTAAGCTATTCTAAAACCCATATGGACTTATGGAATTCAACTATGGGGAACTGCGAGTAACTCCAATATAGAGATTCAACAGAGGTTCCAATCAAAAACTCTACGAAACATTTGCAATGCCCCATGGTACGTTACAAACGAAAGAATTCATCAAGATTTAAGAATACCTACAATAAAAGAAGAAATTGTTAGCTTCAGTGAACGCTACAACTCCCGTTTAGCCAATCATCCCAACTCTTTAGCAAAAAATTTACTGGAAACAAATGAACTAGTACGAAGACTAAAAAGATTTTACCCTTCTGACCTTAAAACAAGGTTTGAATGATTTAAAACATTGTAATATTATCTGAAACTAATGTATTATTTCTACACTCACCATTGTATATAGTATTCAATTAGATTTCATGTCATTACGTCACGTCAGCCTAAAGTACTTATAATTCTCGTTGAGAATTGATTGTATGTTCTGTAATGAATAAAAAAAAAAAAAAAAAAAAAAAAAAAAAACCTGTGTGAGCTTATCACTCATTTATTATTATTCCATCTAATCTTTTTTTTAAGTATGTACATTCAGGGAAGGGGCATTTTATCCTTTCTTCAAATTTTCCACTGTAAATAGTATTCTAGTAGACATTTATTAAATCTAAAATTATATTCCAATTTATTAAAAGAATTAATCATTTTTTATGCGTCGAAAACGAACATTTAAAATTGATTATATTTGTATTTTTGACTTTTTATTATTTTTAATATGTTTACTAGATGCAAACACTGGCTAATTGTCATCTTAAAATAGTAACTTGTATTAAAAAATGCAACGAAAATTTTCTCCAATAATTTTAATATTTTATAATATAATTACTACGATTCGTAGAAAAACGTAAAAGTGAATAAGTGATCCTGACTAACTTGTATAGAAACGATTTCCCAAAATTCATATTTCTTTGATATTACGATCTTTAAGAGCTAGACTAAAATGCATAACGAATTATGCTAAACTCTTGTAAGAATACTGGAAAAAAAGAAACAGTTTATTCTTCGATCAAGGAATTGCGCAAGGGTTTTTGCCCATTTTAGAACTTTCATAAAACTTTTCGTTATTGTGCTGCTGATGGTGGTAATAATAATAATATTTGGCTTACTTTTTATTTATTTATTTTCGTCCTAATATTTAGCATATTTTGCATAGATGTAAATATAAGTAAATCTTGTGTGAGCGTAAAAGAGAGGTAGCAAAGATTCGCAAAAGTGGAAGGGATGAAGTCCGTAATTTTTCCTTTACCATTAGGAAAGTATCGTATTAGAGAAACGATAAAAAAACATACATATTAAGAGAAAACAAATGTAATGACTAATTTTCTGAAAATCCAAGCTCAGTATAGAAAATAAGCTAAACGTATACAAAACCATTATAAAACATTTATGGACCTATGAAATACCATTATTACGAACGGCAGCAATGAGTCATGTAACAAAGCTAGAAGCAATGCAATTAAAAATACTCAAAACCATAGACGACGCACCATAATGAAAATATACGAAATGAAGTTATACGAAAGGACCTAGGACTAACAACAGTAATAGACAAAATAAACAATTTCACTTCAAAGTAAAAGAAAGAATCGCAGAACAGTCCAACCAAGTAGCCATAGAAATGTGCACTACTCACATTATAAGGCAAAAAATTAAGAAGAAAACAATCGACAGACTTATGTACATAAGAATTATAAAAAAAAACGATACCCCTTAAGGTGTTAATTACCACCTATAATTTATTTAAACTGAACAACAACAAAAATTTACGTAATGTTAATGGACAAATTGTAAAGTAGAAAACGAATAAAATAAAAAAAACCCTTAAAAAAGAGTGCAATTCTCTCTCATAAAAATATCACAGCTTACTCGTAATACTTTCAATCTGGTTAATTAGACGACTTTTCATTTATACTAATTAGATTTATATGAGTATATAATATGAACGGTAATCATCACTATCATGTAAGTGAAAATTAGAACAAGGTAACTTAAGGAAACGATCACGAAAATGATGATAAAATCTAACAATAAGTTCTATAACGGTAATTAGGTATTTAAAATAATAGTGTATAGATAGTGATTCATTCTTTTCGAGATTTCGAACAAAATAAAATAGTAGTAAAAGAGCAATATTTAAGATAAACATCTGACAATGAAAGAAAAATTCTGAAGGTAAATATTAAAAAGAAATAATAAAAAAAAACGAGTATGTGTACTTATGTACGCACGTAAGAAGTTATACTTCTTAAACGTACCAAAACGAGTATAACCACAATAACCTAAAAAAAACTTAAAAAAAATATAACCAAAAAAAAAACATTAACATGAAAAAAAACAGCAACTATCCCGCGTGTTAATATAATACATACTTTAAATTTGTCAATAAGACGATAAAATGATAAAATAAAATAAAGATATTTAAAACAATTGATATAAAGGTTTATATATATATATATATATATATATATATATATATATATATATATATATATATATATATAATTAATAAATATAATTTTATTTATTTTTTTATACGTGAGGAAAAAGAAGGGTTTAATTAAAATAAGATAAAAAAAAACACATGGTTAAATCAATACAAAGTATAATACTTTAATAACTCGTGAGGAATAAAAAAAACCCTGGTTGATAAATTAATTAAAATAAGGAATTACGTCTAACAAAAGATTGAACACGTGTCTCACCTCTCGTTCGCTTCGCTTGTAAACGGATTCAACAACAAGGCTCACCATGTTTATGGAAGTATAAGGGACACTTATACTTTGCTTATTTCACTTCTACCTTTTATCGCTTTGTTCGTCGGTTTCTTTGTAAATTCTTCGCAGGTTGTCTAAAAAGTGTCGTCGTAGGCGTCCAGTGGAAGAATAGAACGAGTGTCTTTGTTAATGGACCCAGCAGGGCGTGCTTAGCAACGGTTTGAAGAGTGGGGAGGCGCGATAACAACATTTCGATATTCTCAAAAAAATTCAGCCGTATTTCGAAAATATACGCTAAGAATCTATAATCTTTACAAATGGTACATAAATCGTTATCACGTTGAGTGTTACACGAATTCAGAAGGAAATCCTCGCCGGAACATGCTTGCTATTTAGTATTGAATAAATGTAAAATAAATGTAAAATAAATGTAAAATAACTTCAAAAAATAAAGACCCAAAAAATAAAATAGATAATTAGCAATAATAATAGTTTTTGCTGTGACATTAAAATTATTTAAATTTGTACCGGTAATCACAGGCTGAGCCGATGGTTCGCAAAGTAAATTAGAAGTTGACGGAATACATAAAATTTTATTCGCAGACAATTCATATCCTTGTGCAATCATTTGCATAGCACCCTACAACGTTCCGCATTAGTTTGCGTTTTGTTCTCCTTATTTTCCTTATTCTTCTTCCAACGAAGACAGCAGCGATCGAGTACGATTACAACTTGCATGGGTGACCGCTTGAGAAAAAATAACTGAAATTGCTTCGCCCACGCATCGCGTAAATATCGACAACTTCGTTGTGTCAATTTTTCGTTCGCATCTAACTTCAGTTTACAAAACGTGCCAAAAGAAATATAATTTCAAAAAAAAAAAAGGACTATAATTCTAAAATAATGCCACTATCGTACTAACCAAAAAAGAGTTGATAAAATAATTTTTTTCACAAAATGGCAGCTGTCTGAAAAAAAATTAATTTTTGTACTACTTTTTTTAAATTTTTCCAATTTTTAAAAAATTTTCAAAATTTAAATTTTGGGCAAAGGATAGTTAATAAGATACCGGCATTACTCTAGATTATTAATCTTTTTTGTTTTTTTAGATTGCTAGGAGGGTTGGAATCATGACAACATTCGCATGCAATTTTTATAAGACCCCCTACTTCATCATCCGATAACTTTTTGACTTTTCAATTTTTTCACTTTTTTTAATGTATTTTTGAAATATTAATAAATATCTGATAAAAAAATGCATATTAAAAATATTGTTTTCTTTTTTTTTGACGGCACTTTAAAAAGTACCTAAAATTCATGCCTCTAGACTAAAATACCCCCTTAATATGCGCACAGCTATGAGATAGAAGTCACAAGAAACGCAACGTGATACAAAACGATTATATAAAAGAAAAGTTCCTTAATATGGCTGAACAGCGCGACGATGACTTGAGCATCTATGTGCAACATCGATTGAAAGATGTCGATTCTCTAGTTGCTGTAGGCGCACGATATCACAAAAAATGTTACGTAATGTTTTTGAAAATCTCAACCGACACGTCGGATCGTCCTTCAAGAGCAAAAGAAATAAACTCTGACTTCCAACTCATTGCAGAGTACATGAAAGATTCGCAAAAAAAATTATTCACAGCGACTGAACTACTGTATCTTAAGGGGCAGCAGATGTTTTTTCAGAAGAAAAGTTTGGTATCGAAACATGATGAAATTTTTCGGAGAAGATATCTACATCTTGCAGCAGCAAGGCCGTGAAACATTGATCTTATATAGATGCTTCAGTATGACCAAGTTATGTGGAGACTGGTATCGTGATCTGGATTTCCTCAATATCAAGCAGCGAGGAGCAATTGTAAACGTTGCAGCATAGATCATCCGAAAAGTTACCGAGAATCACGATTATGAGAACGATTCTTATCAGCTAGCTGGGAAATTTCTCCATTCAGCTCAACGAGACATTCCTCTACTTCTTCGTATACTTATTTATCAACTTATTGCACCGAATTCACTGGAAAATGTCGACGATAATGAAGACCGATATTTCGTGCAACGAAATGCAATTGTCCATTCTACTGTAGCTCTCATACGACGTTTCGGTTTCACATCGCATCTGCAGCTAGCACTCGGAATTTACATTCACCGCAAATGCGGATAAAAGTTGATAACCAATATCCTTAATATAAAATTAGGCTTCTGCGTTTCATATTATTAACTGCAATAGTACGAGGCATCAATAATCATGGATCCGCCGAAATTCGTACTTTAAGACAATGTTTGTGTGCAGCATGTCTTTGATAATACCGATCACAACGTTGGAACTTTGGATGGCCACAATACGTACTACTGCTTAGGTGGAATAATTATCTACACGCCGGAGGAGAAAACAAACTATGAAGGTTGGACGAAAAAATTGAAAAATGCTTTAAAAATATCAGCTGCAACGATAGCGTCACAGAGTATAGTGCGAACCATATCGTGACCTTTGTTATTGATGGCGGATTCCTCTTGCACAACGTTTGCTGGGCGCATGGAGCATCGTTTCAAGTAATTTGCGAATAATACCACTCGCACATCATCACCAAATACGGAGAAAATTCTTCGGTCGTCTTTGATGAATACTCCGAAGAGTATATTGGAATAAAATAGTACGAAAGATGCCTCCGACGTAAACGAAATATGGCACCTGTTGCGTATCTTACGCAACGAGTGAGTAGTGCAAAGCGCCGTGGTGTGTACGGCCCTGCCAAGGCGTGAGCCACGCGCGACAAAGCATTATCTTTGTTTTTGGTGGTGACCACGGTAGCGCCTAGATGTTTGTAATAGTCCAGTCACTCAGAGAAAAATGAATGACGTTCAGGTAAGAAAATACTACAGTTTGATACAATGGTAATTCGACGTCGCTGAATCGAATAGTGCTAATTTTTTTGCAATACGATGTGGCGTTTACGAGAAAAAGGGTAAAAAAGGGTAAAAAATAGCCGTATCTTAGAATCTAGGCATTAAATCGAAAAAAGTTTCAAACAAAAGTTGTTGAGAATTGAAAAATACATAAAAAATGTTCTAAAGTGTATCTTCGTATTTGCAAAAATAAGCGAGAAAATGAAGGTGAAAGGTAATTGTAAGAGAGGGGGCAAGCCACGCCTCTACGTCGGTCTTTACAGGCGAGCGAGCTAGTGTGCGTTATCTTGGGGTCTCTCGGTCGTGAATGCGAGTGCGAGTGAGAAAAGAGAAGGATACTTCTCCCTTTCTATTTGTTTAGGCGATAGCGATCCTTTTTGTTTGGGCCATAGATTTTTAAATGTTCTGTATTATATATTTCTGATATTTTTTCAAGCTGTAGCGAGAATTTTTCGTCTTGGCCATCGAGTGTCGAGCGTTATGTATACGAGTGCGAGTGAGACAAGAAACCGATATTTCTCTCTTTCTAATTTTTTCATGCTGCAGCGAAAATTTTTCGTCTTGGCCATCGAGTGTCGAGCGTTATGTATACGAGTGTGAGTGAGACAAGAAACCGATATTTCTCTCTTTCTAATTTTTTTATGCTGCAGCGAGAATTTTTCGTTTTAACGATCGAGTGTCGAGCGTT
>JACGWG010000012.1:5247414-5267365 GCA_023678865.1 Polistes exclamans | reverse complement strand
TGCTATGGAGACCGGAGTTATACCTCCGAATCTTCATTATTCCGAGCATCCAGAAGAGGCCTTATGCCTTCAGGATAGACGCGTAAAAGTAATTACAGAGCCAACACCTGGGACAGATCGTTACGCTGTTGTTAACACAGCCGCTTTGAACGGTTTCTTCTCTCACAATATCCTAAAACGTCATTCAAAAGGGAAGCAAAGGAGAATACTTTCACCATATAATATGCCACGACTTTTTGTAGCTTCTTGTCGAACTCAGGAAATGATATCGTCGATCTTTAATATTGTAAGATATTTATTTTACGAACGAACTGATTAGGCAAAATAATCGTGAATTATATTATATTTGTGTTTAGTTAAATTCAAGGAGAGGAGATGATGAGCTGGCTCAATTAATTACTGATATTACTGAGAAACCATTTCTTCATTCTTTGTATTCTGGGCTAACAGTAACTCCAGATTTGGAAACAGCTGATTCAGAGCAATCGATAGGGATGGTTCAAGCTAATTCGTCAGCTCAATCTGGTGAGATCTGGTTCGTTTTTTCGGGGATAGGATCATAAGGGACTGGAATAGGTACTGCACAAATTTTATATTTCAATAATAGAAAAAAGAAATGTTATATTGTATATATTAAATGTAAAATTGTCTTTTAGGTGAATCACTAATGAAAATGCAAATCTTCGCCGAAGCAATAAAAAATTGTGATGTAGTTTTAAGACCTTGAGGTTACGATATTGTGCATATTATATGCGATAAAAATCCAACAATATACGATAATATTATAAACTGCTTTCTGGGAATAGCAGCAATACAAGTAATAATATATCTGATGTTTCCCCTTCACCAGTGTTTATTTTTTCTTTATTTTAAATGAATAATTTCAAATAATTGTTACATAGATCGGTCTGGTGGATATTCTATATGCTGTTGGCGTGAAACCGAATTACATGATTGGGCATTCTGTTGGTGAGCTGGGTTGTTTTTACGCAGATGGTTGCTTCACTACCGAGGAAATGATTTTAAGCGCTCTTTCTCGTGGATTGGCTTTAGTAGAAAGTGATTTGATACATGGAACGATGGCCACAGTATGTCTGGGTTACAAACAGTTGCAACATTTCTGTCCTGAAGACATTGATGTTGCTTATCATAATGGATCCGACAGTTCTACTATAAGTGGACCTACCGAGTCCATAAAAGCTTTTGTATAAGAATGACAGGTAATGCTTAGGAGATTTTTTGATAGACATTTAAAATATGAACACTTTTAATCTATAATTATTTTTTCTTTAGAGTAAAGGAAAAAAACCGTGCCGACTAGTAATATTACTTTTCATAATCGGTACATTTCTCAAGCTGGTCCAAAGTTGTTAGAATGCTTAAAAAAAGTCATCTCTCAGCCAAAAAATCGCAGAGAACGTTGGATATGCACGTCTATTCTGAAAATTAAGTGGCATTTAAAGAAAGCTCACTTTTCCTCACCGGAATATCATACGAATAATCTCCTTTCTTCAGTCTT
Source organism: Polistes exclamans (assembly GCA_023678865.1). Lineage (NCBI taxonomy): Eukaryota > Metazoa > Arthropoda > Insecta > Hymenoptera > Vespidae > Polistes > Polistes exclamans. The sequence continues at coordinate 5,265,846 of JACGWG010000012.1, read as the reverse complement.
ATTCGAAGAGATATTAACAATGTTACTAAAAACCACTATAACGATTAAAATTTCACCCTATGGACTTCTATAGGTTTATTTGTAAGAAAATATATTCAAATAGAAGTTTTTTTAAAATTAAATTACCCAATAATTTTAATTTATTAGGAAATTCTAAAAAAATCATTGGAGAGTAGTTGCATTAATTTATCATTAATAAAACGAGGCTATAAGGACAATGCAACTTTTATTTTGTCTACATTAGGAATGCTTTATAATCTTGGATTTCCTATTACTCCAGGAAAGCTCTATCAGAGAGTTTCTTATCCTGTTTCTAGAGAAACCCCATCTATTCCTCCCTTTGTTCGATAGGATCATAGTTCTGATTGGTATGTACAAAATAGACTTTTCTCAAATGGATGGTATAAACTATTATTGTGTATGTTTGACAAGTCGTGGAAAGTATTAAATCGCGGGAAACTCAACGAACTGAAGAACTGGTAGATTTTTAATTAGATAAATACAAATTTTTACAGAATTTTAAGATTAACGGCAATGTTATCATTTCTTCAGCTGTCTATTTAAAGTTGGTTGTGAATATTTACTCGAATTTAATACCGAATAAAGCTGATAATTCTTTTATACTCGAGAACATTATTATTCACAATAAATTACTTGAAGTACCTAGAAACGGGCAAATTTATTTAATTATTATGATATTTAAGGGTATTTATAGAAAAGCTATAAGTATAATGTTTTAAAACAATAATTGAAAAAATGTAAATTTTCAGGTTCAGAAAAATTTGAATTAAAAACCAATAATGAAATCATGATAGCTTTTGGAGCTATTTGTTTAGCAGAAAAAACAAAGAAAGATATTCCAGAAATAATTTTACTAAAAAAAGAAACAAATTTTAGGCGAAGAAAATATTTACTCTAATCTACTTTTACGTGGGTACCAGTATGAAGAATCTTACAATATTATTAGCAGACTTTCTACAGTGTTCCTATGAAACGCTTAAATGGAGTAGAGACTGAAGGTTATTACCAGAAGGATTAGTTATCAGCAGTAGGAATAAAAATATATTGTTACTGAGTAGGATACAAAAACTCGTCATCGACATGGAACAATAAACAGAAAAAATGAAAAAAAAACAATGGTAAGCATTTGAAACCTAATATTACCTTACTCGTGGTTATTACGATGTAATATAGACCAAGAGTTCTAAAACTCTTCAAATTCTTTACCATATAAATAAAAATTGAAATAAATGTGTAGAATCTTAGGAGAATTTTACGACTAAAAATAAATAATCTTTAATTTTGTTTTTTTAAAATCAAAGAATAAAAAATTAAAATTAATTCTTAATCCCTTGGCTTATAACCACGAGTCTAACTCGTGGTAAAGAATTTGTGCCATAAGCGAAAACCACGAGTCCGACTCGTGGTAAAGAATTTGTGCCAAAAGGGAAACCACGAGTCTTACTCGTGGTGAGTATATATTTGGCGCCAGTTCGGGTATAGGGCTGAACAGTTGAAGAATGGGCATGGCGCGCGACGACTCTCTTGTTTATTATGGTACGAACAATTGGCTGATATCGTGTAGGCCAAGGGGTTAATGATAAGGTATCACAGGGAACTTGGACATAAAAAAGAAGTAGAACCTAATTTAACTAAGTTGGACGTTTCGTCCATTTATTAAGACTTCTTCAGCAACGGGAAATTTTATTTAATTGTTATTTCTTATATTACGAGATAAATGAGACTCATACATTATATAATTTTATTACATGTTACCTCAATCTTTATAGTTCAGCGTCTTTTTTAATTGGGTAGACATACATTTTTATTTTTATTAATATTCAAAACACAAAACATCTAAACTTCGTTAAGTATTATTTGTTATTGTTTGATATATGAAACATTTTGCTGATATTTCTTTTATACTAATTTTCTTCTAAATTTAAAATAGTTGCTGTGTTGCGTATCCTATGCAACGAGTGAATAGGGCGAAGCGCCGTGGCGTATACGGCTCTTTCAAGGCGTGAGACGTGCGCGACAAGCAGTATCTTTGTTTTTGGTAGTAACCACGGGAGCGCCAAAACCTTTGTAAAGGTTCCTTCTTTCTTCTAGCTCGCGTTCTCCCACCACATTTTTAGGCTAATCATATGTATCGGCAGTTGCGTTATCATCGGGCTGTTCGGTGATTGGTCCAGCATTGCATCGCGTTTTCATATAAAGCATAGCGCATTCTTGCGTTTAGTGGCACTCATCATTTGGGCACTCTTGATTTATCACGCGTGATTCATCGCTCGAGTTTCATCTATCTTAGAAAGCTGAGAATTGCGAAAACTACTTCAAAGAGAATTATTTGTATTGCGCAATACTACATCATTTAAGTTCGGCCAGCGACAAGGGACAAAGGCGGTCCTGTACTTGGCTAGAATTATCCTGATTTGTACGGATTCTTCGTCAATGTTTCAACCAGGGTTTTTATGCCGAAAGGCTTTTCCCTGACGAGCCAAATAAAGCGTGCTTTTTAGTACTGACTGGGCTCAAATATATTTGTTATTGTGTTTTATTTTCCTATCCTCCTTCCCATTAATAAAGAATCTCGATATCACCCGTAAGGGCATTTTTTGATTCACTACAATCCACTGGAGTACCGATTAAGGCATCGGTCGCATCAACATGCTGCGTCAAATTTAAAGTTATGTCCATTTGTGAAATGATGTTCAGCTAACGCTGTAGTATTGGTTTTATTTACATTTATAGGTTTACAGTCATTTTTATACTGGTCTAATCTTTTTTTAAGTTTCTGTTTAGTTTGTCCTATATAACACTTTTCATATTCACATGGTATTTTATACACTAAGTTCGACTTGTCAAATTTGTCTACCTTGTCTTTTAATTTGGTGTAAATAGAATCTATTGTTGTTAAAATTAATATTATTTATTAAATTATGCTTTTAAATTATGCATTACTTATTGTCAAACAATTGGACTGGGTATTGGTAGATAAGATATTGGGAAAATATGTGCGGCAAAATGCTAATTTGAGATTGTCCATACAGTGATTTCGGTGGCCGATACATTTTTCCGAATCGAATGGTTCAAAAAATTAAAGATTTCCTGGATTTTGTCCTTTTACCAGATAACGAAGGTGGTTCTGCTCTTTTAAAAAAAAAACTATCACTCGATTCCCATTATTTTGAGTGTTTATTTTAACGTAAACTTTAGTTTGCCAGAAGCTGAGCCGCTCATAGCTTTTTGAATGAAGAACGCAAGCACGAAATGAACACATATCGAAATGTTTCGGAAACTAACAGTGGTACTGTTGTTGACGCTGTTTTTTAACGGTTTTTAAATGCTTTGAAATCACAATTACAAGTGTCATATTTTAGTCATCATAAGTCTATTGTCTTCGCTCTTCCCCAAATTGAACAAGAATAATTATTTTTTATAAAAAATTTCATTATTTCCTGTGTTAATTAAATTAAATTTTCATTAAAAAGATATAATTATTCGATAAAAAATTATTTCCAATTATACCTGATTTATTTTTTTGAGGATTTAAGTTACTATTACAAATTTACAACGATAACATGTCAGATGTTAAACATCATATGCGACTATTGTAAGGCTCGTTTCATTATTTTTCTCGTAATGTAATTTTGCTTTCATACTAAAATAAACCTAGATAAATATATATACACATTTTTAAATCTGTTTATTGACCTCAATTTAATCATATGCTATCAAAAATTATAATTACAAAAAGATTGCAATGCCCTTCTGGTCAATTATTTAAATGAATGTAATTAACAATTTATTTAGATTTTCTTGGTCGCTTAAAAAATTTACAAACAGTTTAATATTAAAAATTAGAATAATTCCTTACATAAAAACACCATAACGGCCAACGCAACCATAACGGTTAACATAGCAATTGCGTAGTGTTATATCAAGCAATGATGGGTGTTTGCAATCCAAGATCAAGTAGTGAATACGAAAAATTACAGAAACTATACTATAAAAGATCATCCGACTGTCCAAGATGATAAGTGTCGTAAATGCAATAGACAACCGGAAACTATACCACACGTAATAGGTGCCTGCTTAAACCTCACACAATCCGATTACACTCACAGACAAAACCAGGTAAATAACATTATTATGTTTAATTGTCTATATTATTAACCCTATTATTTAAGTATAAATCAAATCCCGTTTTGGAAAACAACTTTTATAAATTATATTATGATCGTGCAATATTAACAAAAAAAATCATTCACTAAAATCAACTTGATATTACAATATAAGACAAAGAAAATAAAGTTACATATATTGTTGATGTAGCTATACCGAATACACACGACATTGGGAAAATAATTACGGAAAAAGTTAACAAATATACAGAACTTACAAAAGAAATAACTTGAATATGGAAGATGAATTTATGGTTTAGTCCGCCACTAGCGTTATCCTCAAACATTTACACCACAGCCTTAAGCTATTAGGAACTTGTCACCATATTTATATATTAACTTTTAAAAAGCTGTCATTTTAAATTCATACAGGACTGTTAAAAAATTATATGCAGATTGACGAATCCAAAATGTTAGAAGAGGATATTTAATGTTATTTTGCACCACGACTACTTAGCTCTGAACCGTAACCATAAATACCAGTTTCACACTGAGAAATTAATATCTTCTTGTAATAATAATAATAATAATAATAACAGAAATTATTAAAAAGTATACCTAAATAACTGGTGCGTGTACTTATGTACGCACGTAAGAAGTTATACTTTTTTAGTGTAACAAAACAATCTTTTTGGCAGCCCATATACCTTACAACGTTCCACGTTTATTTGTGATGGATATTTTCTCTAAGATACATTTTTATAACGATAGTAATAGGCATTACACTTCTCTGCATTAATTTTAGAAATCTCAAAAACTGAAACAAAAATTTAAATGTATACTGAGACTGGTAAAAATGCTGCAGAAGATTATGGTTTAATAAGAATTATTGTAGAAAATAATTTATAAATAACTAAGATGCATTCATTTTTCAATTCTTTTGATAGAATATTAATGCACATAGTTTCTTCTTAGTGTGAATAAAAAGAAGACGGTGTCTGATTTCAGTATCGTCAGCTTCTTCTCATCGTTGTGGAAAATAATGCGCTCTCTCTTCCAGTAAAAAGATTGATCATCTATGCGGAGAGAATAAGTATTCTAATGCTTTGAATAAATATTTTTCGAGAGAATAATAATATTTGTTTCTCACAGAAGCAAGATTATTATTTTTTCCTTTTAACAGATTTATGTCTTGCTTATTCTTTTTAACTGCTTTTGTAATAGCTTATAATGTGATTATTAGATCGTAGAAAGGTAAGTTAACTATGAAGCGATGATAAAAGCATCCATTTTTAAATGTATGTGGAAAAAAATATACATACGAGCAGTTCACACGTGGTAGAAGTGAAATGTTCATAAAACTAAACTTCTGTCGAATGCCAAAGGAGAAACCGACAAAGTATAAAATACATCTCTGATTCGTTTTTAAACATTTTTATTATTTTGTAGAAAATAATATTTGTATTTTGGAGGAATGCACGTTTTTTATATGATTGCCTTATCAGGACCTTTTTGCACTTTACCTGTATAAGATAGCAATGCAAGGTCACAGTATTTTTTCAAGATACTTTATTTAAATAATAATACACACGAATTCACAGCAAGTTAAGACAGAATCTAGTGGTAACTTGGACAATAAGATTCTGATGCTTTTTTTGTATGATTGATTGACTGATTGAGAACAAAATTAATTACTTTATACTAAATACAAATTATGTGAAATAATGTGAAAAACGAAGAAAATATGTAGCGATAGGTACCGTAGTGTCCGATACCGATATACCCCCTGCCCGTTTTTTGATTCACCTATTTTTTATAGAAAGCCCAAAACTCAAACAAAAGGAGCTCGTCCCCTTTCATCGTATTCTCCTTCAGCCTCGCTTGATCAGCTGATCCTCCCTCGTGTGTTTATATGTGTGTGCATGTGCCCAGCAAAAGTACTTTTAATTTGGAATAATTCTTTAATACCTGCTTAGAACGCTCCGATTTCCCTTAATGCCTATAATAAATTAAAGAATATATTATTATATTTATTAAAAAATATAATAAATATAAGAAATTAAAATTACGATCATCCGTAAACCATCATTCTGACGTTTAAATCAAAATTCGGAATTGTCTTCACATTTAATAAAGAAAGCTACAATTCATAATCGCAGCTACATAGAGTCATCTTCAAGCTACACAATTTGGTACATACGCTATAAATATGCTTCTGTATAGTATAATCTTATTTTCGTGGTTCTCGAATCTTTTATATAGACCATACTATAATATTTTACTTGTAAGTATTTACTTTCCTTGACAGGGAAAAATTTTTTTTCTTCTTTTTTCTATTTCTTATTTTCCTTAGTGTAAAGTATGTTTATTTGGTTTTCTTTTTTTTTCTTGTTTCTAAAACGAAAACGCTAACAGCATAATACGAAGTCTGTTCAAAAAGTATCGCGAATTTTGAATTCCCGCGGGTTACGTATATTCGATTTTTAATTTTTTTGTGGCGTTATTTTGGTACTCACGTTTCTCACTTAAGCTGACAAGTCCGGAAATTTGGAATGTTCAGTTAATTTTTGACAGTTATTTCGCTTGAACGTGTTTTGGCTCGTCTTCGATTTTTGCCTATTTTTCGGTTTTTGCAACATGATAACACTCCTACTAACACACATCGTTGCTTGTGCGCGAATTTTCAGCCAAAAACAAAACAATAATGATGCTTTAACCACCGTATTCCCTAGATTTGACCCCCTGTTACTTTTTCTCGTTCCCAAAACTGAAAAGGCCCATGAAAGGACGACGCTACGCTACGATTGAGGAGATAAATACAGCATCGAAGGAAGAGCTGAAAAAGATCACTAAAAATGATTTTTTGAAGTGCTTCGAGAATTGGAAAAAACGTTGGCACAAATGTATAATATCTGATGGGGATTACTTTAAAGGGAAGAAAGAGGTAATAAGCGTCTTTAAGTAATAAAATTGTAGAAGTAATCTGACCTTTTAACCTGACGACCTAATACTTTCAAATCATAGATATTCAATATGTTTTCTTTCTATTGTTATACATTTCTGAAATTTAAAAATCATTAATTACCGTACACTTTAAAATATTTCTTGAAGTAGTACATTTCAGAAGGAATTACTTTGTGTACCTTCAATATGTAACCCAGAGACTAGCTTACGGTATCAATTGTTTATAAATAATAAAATTGAATTTACATAAGAAGAGTTGTTATTTTAAATACATGTTATTAGACATTTCTTACTCGATTCGGTGAGTACTAGAAGCCCTTCAAATATAAAACTTTTTCCTTTTTTTATCATAAATACAAAGTGAGTAGGAATATAACGGATATCATAAAAACTATGTTAGATTCAAAGATTACACGTTTTTTTTCCTTAATACCATTTATTAATACAATTTGTCCGTAGACATTTGGTAAATTGTTATATAAGTGAAAAAAGATAGCACGTGAACGATTTCTCCAATGAGATAATTGTCATTTATTTCATTTAGATTTAACTTTTTACTAGGTCCCTTGGGTGGATTCTTTGGAGCCTTCTAGGGAAATATTGGTTGTAGCTATCATTGGCTAGCGGGTTTATATGCGTATTAATTCTTCTTTTGTATCTGCAGGTTGCTTGGTTATTTCTTCTTCTATCGTAAGTGTTGCGTATCCTACGCAACGAGTGAGTAAAACGAAGCGCCGGGGCATGTACGGCCCTGCCGAGTCGTGAGACACGCGCGACAAAGCAGTATCTTTGTTTTTGGTGGTAACCACGGTAGCGCCAAGATGTTTGTATGGGCTCCTTCTTTCTTCTAGCTCGCGCTCTTCCACCACATTTATTACGCCAATCACATGTATCGACAGCCGCGTTATCCTCGGGCTTTGCTGTGATTGGTCCAACATTGCATCGCTTTTTTGTATAAAGCCCAGCGCGTTCTCGCGCCTAGCGTCACTCGTGATTCATCACTCGAGATTCGTCACTCGAGATTCGTCCCTTGTGACTCGTCACACGACATTAATCTAACATGGAAAGCTGAGACTTGCGAGAACCACTTCAAGGAGAATTATTGTATTGCGCAATACTACATCATTTAAGTTCAGCCAGCGACAAGGGACAAAGGCGGTCCTGCCCGTGACCAGAATTGCTCTGCTTGTACTGATTCTTCTTCAACGTTTCAACCAGGGTTTTTATGCCGAAAGGCTTTTCCCTGACGAGCTAAATAAAGCGTACTTTTTAATACTGACTGGGCTCAAATATATTTGTTTTATTGGAGTTTTATTTTCCTATCCTCCTTCCTATTAATAAACAATCTCGATATCACCCGTGAGGGCATTTCTGTACAATCCACTGGAGTACCGATTAAGGCATCGGTCGCAACAGTGGGAATATTTGAGTCCTTCCTTATTTTTTCGTTACTGACGTACCGTGGAGCATTCACAATTCTACGTAGGGTTTAGGATTATTGAGCCTCGAGCTGGACAATGTGACTTTTCGCTGCTTATACGCTATAGCGGTGATCCATAGGTCGAGAGATTGGTTTTATTATTGTTTTGTAGATTAGTAGTTTGTTCTCTGTGCTAAGTTTAGATTTTTTACAAGTTAACTAAGCAATTTATCTCCTTTTTAAACGAATTTGTTCAATTTTGGCATTTAATGAATTGATTTTAAGGCATTAAATCCGGTTTTTATTGCGCACTGCATAGGTTTGGTAGCAATGGCGTCAGTGGAATAGCGAAGGCGCACAAGGACATTCAAAATGCATGCAGGAGCACCTTGATGTACGTGGAGGGGATAGGGTGTGTTTGGCCCTGTGCTCGAATATGCACGTAGTCTCTTGAAATCTGGATAGCTTATACAAGGTTCGCTTTGGAAAAGAGAGTTACGCCATATTGGCATTGTTCTGTTAAGTTTAGCGTGCGTGTGCGAATTTGGGGAACGGTGCGTTGCGTACTAAAAGCGAGAGGCTGGCGTGATGTGTGTGGGCTTGTGCCGATTACCTGTAAGGAATTGTAGCTGTTTACTGGCTGCCATCGTGGGATACGATTGTAGCTGGACGGGCTACAACCAAGTATCAGGGCGATTGCGAATCTCGCGTCGTAGTTGCGTTATTTCATTCTTTCTTCTATCTATTCTCAAATCACTGTCTATTTGTACCATATTTCTCCTCAAATAAAGCGTTCACTTGCCCCTGCTTTTCTCTTAATTTCCTGAGAGTTTTTATGCCGAGGCAAGCGGCTCTCTATCGCGTAAAATTGTGCGGATTAACTTATCTACCCTTTCCTATCTCGCTCATACCTGCGTTAAAATCATTGCCGAATTAACTATATTAATCGTCAATTTTTTCTTGTCTTATATATACGGAAAACAACAACATTATGTCTCTTTCTTTTTTTTTTACAATACTTGATTGTCAACTGCTTATTTATTAATCTAAGTAACTATGCATACTCACCTCCTTGAGATATCCTTCTGGTGAAACATATTCACTCGTCAGTAAAATGATGAGAAAGAAAAACTTGTTTCCTTTCTGTGATTTCTCTCTCTCTCTCTCTCTCTCTCTCTCTCTCTCTCTCTCTCTCCCTCTCTCTCTCCCTCTCTCTCTCTCTCTCTCTCTCTTCTCTCTCTCTCTGTGGTACTTGACTAAAATATTTAATAAAAGGAAAAAAAATGCGTATTTTTCTGACCAAAATTTTGGCAAGACGGAAACTTGTCCCTCTATCACAGGGTACTTGACCCAAACCATAACCTTTCCATATGATAGCTGTAACAAAAGTTAAAGGTTATATTTACGTTTTTCCCTTACGTTTTAACTTAATCCCAAGTTAACGCAATTTTCTTTTCAATCGCCTAATTGAACTGTCTTTAACATCTCTATTTTTTTTATGGCGCTTTTTCCCTGTATTTCCCATTATATTTTATTTCTAAATATGTTATTTACACAACATGTATATACACTTATGGATCGTATAAAATTAGATAGTGGTAATGGATTGTAATTACGGCTTTTAAAATCGTAAATCATTACCAAATGTCTAAAATTTTTAACAATGTACACACAGTCTTCCATATCGTCTAAGAAAGAATAGTTAGCAACTACAAAATCAAAACCTTTGCCTTTCGTCCTATTCAAAATGGTAATTTTATAGTCTTTCACATTGATAAGTTTAGACTGTGGTAAACGTAGTCGCATAGACTCGATCACCCATTTTTCTGCTTCCATTTCGTAAGTAGTGTAAACATCAAAATTATAAGATAAGGATAAATTTATGAGAGCCTGTCCTACGTCGCTAGCACAATAATGTAATAATACAGTTTTAATTAGTTTAAACTTACAAGTATCCGAATGCAAAATGCAGAAAGCGGCCAAATAGGCTTGGGGAATTGTTGAAGCATCCTCGAAGCTCCAACTGTCTGGAATAATCCAAGTAAAATCTGGATCGGTTGAAATTTCTTTACTTATAGTGACATTATCAACTCTTCCCATTAGTCTACGACCTTTTTCATCAGTCCCTGAATATTCTGTAATAGATATATTTGATTCTAGGCTGACATCGTTTTTTAACCAGTATGCGTAAAAACCTAAGTCAAATGCAGAACATTTAACATTCACAATCCTATTATTTTTTTCAATAATCAATGGTAATTTTTCCATCAATACTAATGAGCCTAATTTATTAATTTTAGCATGTAAACGCGAAGAAGAAGCAGATTTTACTAACAATGGCATCCATCTGTAAGTGCCCCATACACCATTTGGCGCTAACACATTTTCACGAAGATTAAGTTTCATTTGTGATTCATAGAATTCATTTTGAAGTGAGAATTTCGATACCTGTACGTCTTGTAGATCGAAAATCTGAAGTTTCTTGTACCCGGGTTCTCGTTTTATATCTCGAAGTATTTCAAATATATTATTATCGATAATAGTGTTAACCACAAATATAATATTGTCATATTTTGAGTCTTGTAAGCAGACTTTTAACCGATCTTTACAGTTTTCGTAGTTATTAACGACAACAGTTTTTCCTAGATATCTTTCCTTATATAAAAGAAGAGCTGTACGACGGAGAACAATTTTTATTCTTAGGACGATGTTTAATCCCACACTTGTCAATACAGAAATCGCATTATCTTAATCTTTTGTTTCAATGATTGTCAATAAAAATGATTCTTTACCGAGAGTACTAATAAATCTTCTTACATCGTTATAATGCGCGTTATTTATTATCGTTAAAATAAAATTTTCATTAATTGTCTTATAAGGCAAATCTTTAGCAATTAATTTTCTATTGAAGTTTTTCCTTGTCTTTTTTATGGTATTCTCGAAAAAATCCAAAATATTATCATTTTTCTTTTTTGACTCATTCGTTAACAATATCTTTTCTCCACTGTTCATGCTCATATTTTTTGAAATTAATCTTAGTACTGCGTTTATTACGTCGTCGATATCCATCTTTATATTATTAATATTCTGGATAAATCGAAGTTCATCCACGACAATTTTCCAATTCCTCTTTTTAAATATTAATTCTTTAAATTGGATTCCACTCATTGCAATTCCGGGACAAGCAATTACGTTTGCCTTTTTTTCAAACTTCATCGGTGAGGCTACGAAAGAAAATCAGTATATATTAGTCCACTCAATTAAAGGAAAACTGAGAAAATTTGACTTGCTTGGAAAAACTTGATATAATGGTAATTTGACGACGCTGAATCGAATGGTTCTAATTTTTTTGCAATCAGATCCAGAGATATTGAGAAAAAGGGTAAAAAAGAGTAAAAAAGCTATATCTTAGAATCTAGGCATTTAATCGAAAAAAGTTTTAAACAAAAGTTGTAGAGAATTGAAAAATACATAAAAAGTGTTTTAAAGTGTATATCTTAGTATGCGCAAAAATAAGCGAGAAAATGAAGGTGAAAGGTAATTGTAAGAGAGGAGGCAAGACATAGTGTTAAGTTTTCTACAAAAGAGTGCATGTGTGATGGTATGAGTGTGTGTGAGATTGTGAGATTGTAACGAAGAAGAAAGAAAGCGTTTCCTGTAGATATGTTTTGTTTAGATAGTAAGATTAAACCGTCCGGGTATGTCGCCTTTGTGTAGCTCCATCGAAATCTCTCGAACGTTCTCGCTCCGGAAGTACGGAAGTGATCTGTTGTTTATGGGGGTTTCTAGAAGGAATGGCAGGAAGTGATGAAAGACGATGGAGAGGGGGAAGGGCATAAATAAGCGTCGGTTGGGACCGGACGGCGCATTCCATATTCGGGCATTCCGTGATAATTTTTTAGTTTACGCGACAATAGATTATAAATTATAGATTATTTACCATTCTATCTCTTAAAACAATTATACCGAAATCGTCTAGCGTTAATGTTAAGCGTTAATGATTTAAGTCATTATTATTATCTTTTATATTTTATTCAAATTATAATAAATTAAATCTTACTATAGTTTTTAAAATTATGATACATTACGTTATTTTGTTGCCGAAACATTTATAAACACGATATTTAAATAAGTAATGAGAAAAATGTATGTTGAAAATATAACAAGTTTGAGTTACGAGCATATTAGGTGTTAAGACTATTTTTGTGTCGTTTGAAAAAAAATATAAGTATTGCCTTCTTGCATACTAATCGTTTTTGTTTTAACAAATTGTCTATTGTAGTATTTCCTAACTGTAAATGTTAGTACTTATACGTTAAAAAATTGATGCCGATCATTATTCTTAAGGAAACAGTCATAAATAATGTATTATCAGAGCATAATTTGATAAATAATATTAATTTTAACAACAATAAATTCTATTTACACCAAATTAAAAGACAAGGTAGACAAATTTGACAAGTCGAACTTAGTGTATAAAATACCATGTGAATGTGAAAAGTGTTATATAGGACAAACTAAACAGAAACTTAAAAAAAGATTAGACCAGTATAAAAATGACTGTAAACCTATAAATGTAAATAAAACCAATACCACAGCGTTAGCTGAACATCATTTCACAACAGGACATAACTTTAAATTTGACGCAGCATGTTGATGCGACCGATGCCTTAATCGGTACTCCAGTGGATTGTAGTGAATCGAAAAATGCCCTTACGGGTGATATCGAGATTCTTTATTAATGGGAAGGAGGATAGGAAAATAAAACACAATAACAAATATATTTGAGCCCAGTCAGTACTAAAAAGCACGCTTTATTTGGCTCGTCAGGGAAAAGCCTTTCAGCATAAAAACCCTGGTTGAAACATTGACGAAGAATCCGTACAAATCAGGATAATTCTGGCCAAGTACAGGATCGCCTTTGTCCCTTGTCGCTGGCCGAACTTAAATGATGTAGTATTGCGCAATACAAGTAATTCTCTTTGAAGTAGTTTTCGCAATTCTCAGCTTTCTAAGATAGATGAATCTCGAGCGATGAATCACGCGTGATAAATCAAGAGTGCCCAAATGATGAGTGCCACTAAACGCAAGAATGCGCTATGCTTTATATGAAAACGCGATGCAATGCTGGACCAATCACCGAACAGCCCGATGATAACGCGACTGCCGATACATATGATTGGCCTAAAAATGTGGTGGGAGAACGCGAGCTAGAAGAAAGAAGGAGCCCTTACAAAGGTCTTGGCGCTCCCGTGGTTACTACCAAAAACAAAGATACTGCTTGTCCCGCGCGTATCACGCCTTGGCAGGACCGTATACGCCCCGGCGCTTCGCCCTACTCACTCGTTGCATAGGATACGCAACACAGCAACTATTTTAAATTTAGAAGAAAATTGGTATAAAAGAAATATCAGCGAAATGTTTCATATATCTAACAATAACAAATAATACTTAACGAAGTTTAGATGTTTTGTGTTTTGAATATTAATAAAAATAAAAATGTATGTCTACCCAATGAAAAAAGACGCTGAATTATAAAGATTATGGTAACATGTAAAAAAATTATATAATGTATGAGTCTCATTTATCTCGTAATATAAGAAATAACAATTAAATAAAATTTCCCGTTGCTGAAGAAGTCTTAATAAAGGGACGAAACGTCCAACTTAGTTAAATTAGGTTCTACTTCTTTTTTATGTCCAAGTTCCCTGTGATACCTTATCATTAACCCCTTGGCCTACACGATATCTGCCAATTGTTCGTGCCATAATAAACAAGAGAGTCGTCGCGCACCATGCCTATTCTTCAACTGTTCAGCCCTATACCCGAACTGGCGCAAAATATATACTCACCACGAGTAAGACTCGTGGTTTCCCCTTTGGCACAAATTTATTACCACGAGTCGGACTCGTGGTTATAGGCCAAGGGGTTAAGAATTAATTTTAATTTCTTATTCTTTGATTTTAAAAAAACAAAATTAAAGATTATTTATTTTTAGCTTTCTTTAAATGCCACTCAATTTTTGGAATAGACGTGCATATCCAACGTTCTCTGCGATTTTTTGGCTGAGAGATGACTTTTTTTAAGCATTCTAACAACTTTGGACCAGCTGGAGAAATGTACCGATTATGAAAAGTAATATTACTAGTCGGCACGGTTTTAGCAAATATTCCTTTACTCTAAAGAAAAAATAATTATAGATTAAAAGTTTTCATATTTTAAATGTCTATCAAAAAATCTCCTAAGCATTACCTGTAATTCTTTTACAAAAGCTTTTATGGACTCGGTAGGTCCACTTATATTAGAACTATCGGATCCATTATGATAAGCAACATCAATGTCTTCAGGACAGAAATGTGGCAACTGTTTGTAACCCAGACATACTGCGGCCATCGTTCCATGTATCAAATCGACCAATGGAATAGCTTCTTCAAGGAATTAGGTAATAAATTTACAGTAGGTGGTGACTTCCACGCCAAACATCCATATTGGGGATCAAAAACCACTTCACCGCGTGGTAAAATCTTAAACTCTTACATAACGGACGCAAACCTAAATATCCTCACGACAGGTGAACCAACATACTGGCCATCAGCTTCAAATAGAACCCCCGACTTAATAGACTTCGGCATCCTAAAAGGCCTAAACCTAATGCAGTTCAAAACCAAATCACTATTGGATCTCAGTTTAGACCATTCTCCTATTATAATAACATATCAGAGCAAACCCTTACTATACAAAAAATCACCAACGCTATGCAATGGTAGCACAAATTTGATGATTTTTAAAGAAACATTAGAATCAAAATTAAACTGTAACATCCCGCTTAAGACCTCTTCTCAAATAGATAATGGAGTCAATAACCTTACAGATGCTATTCAAGAAGCAGCGTTGGCATCTACATTCCAAAAAGTTACTTCCAGAGATTTTCCAATATATCCCAGCAATATTTTGCATAAAATAAAAATAAAAAGGCAAGTCAAAGCTAGGTGGCAGAAAAACCAAACAAAGAGCAATAGGAGACTACTAAATAAAGTAACCAAAGATGTTAAGCAGAGTTTACGGGATTATAGCAACGCCGAATTTGAAAAATACATCACTTCAATTTCACCTCACGAGGATAGAAATCACTCTCTCTGGAAAACAACAAAGAGGTTCAAAAGACCAATAAAATCAATACCAGCCTTAAGAAATACTGACGGCTTATGGGCGAAAAGCACAGAAAAACAAGAGGAAACATTCGCAATAAACCTTGAAAAAATATTCACAATACATAAATTCAATACCAAAACATACACAGACAATAACATAAACGACATTAGAAGCAAAACACAACATCAGGAAAAGATTAACAACACCACAGCCAAAGAAATTAGAATGCTAATATCACAAATCAAATCAAGAAAGGCGCCAGGTTACGATCTAATTAATGGGAGAATACTGAAGGAACTGCCACCTAAAGCAATTAAGATGCTAACAATTATATATAATGCAGCATTACGTGTCCATTACTTTCCAAGTACTTGGAAACTTGCGGAAATCATAATGCTCCCTAAACCTAAGAAAAATCCGCATGATGTGAACTCGTATAGACCAATTTCGCTACTACCACTACTATCTAAGCTATTAGAAAAAATAATATTTATTAGAATGAAAAAAATTATTTCTGCCAAAAACCTAATTCCTGACCATCAATTTGGATTCCGAAACAAACACTCTACCGTTGAACAAGTGCACAGACTAAAGAATACTATAATAACAGTTTGGGAAAATAAGGAGTACTGTTCCGCCGTCTTCATAGATATAGAAAAAGCTTTCGATAAAGTGTGGCATCAAGGATTACTACAAATAATCAACAAACACTTTCCATATTCGTATTTCAAACTTCTAAACTCTTATCTCTCCGACAGGACATTCTACGTAAAAATAAAAGATACTCATTCGAACATCAAACTAATCAAAGATGGGGTTCCGCAGGGAAGTATCCTCGGACCAATTCTTTACACCCTATATACAGCAGACATACCGATAAACGATAACTGTACTGTCTTAACGTTTGCAGACGACACAGCGATGTTTACCGTAAATAAAGATCCACAACAAGCAGTTCAATTATTGCAAAACCAAATCAATTCCCTCGAGGATTGGTTATACAATAGGAAGATCAAAGTAAACTGTACCAAATGTAAACATATTACGTTTACACTGTGGAGGGGTACGGTACATATTACAACTGTATAATACAGAGGTTCCTCAGACATCAACGGTCAAATATTTAGGCCTACATCTTGACTCCAAACTTACATGGAAAAAACACATAAGTGCTAAAATTGAACAAATACGTATTAAAAGGAGACAAATGGCTTGGCTGACGGGTAGAAAGTCAAAACTTAGCATCAAGAACAAATAACTAATTTATAAAACTATAATAAAACCAATTTGGACACGGCTTACCGCTATGAGGTATAGCGGCGAAAAGCCACATTACTAAACTAAAGGCTCAACAATCAATAACCCTACGCACAATCGTGAATGCTCCATAGTACATCCATAACGAAGATATAAGAAAGGACTTAAACATTCCCACAATAGAAGAAGAAATAACCAAGTCAACCAACAGATACAAAAAAAGAATCGATACGCAAATAAACCCGCTAGCCAACAATGACTACAACCAATATATCCCCAGAAGGCTCAAAAGAATCCACCCAAGAGACCTAGTTAACTAAAAGTCAATGAAATAAACGACAATAACGACGCTTTCTCACTGGAGAAAACGTCTACGTGCTATCCTCTTCACTTATATAACAATTTATTAAATGTCTAAGGACAAATTGTAAAGATGTATGGAGTTATATAAAAAAAAAACTAAATCCAAACAACGAGAAAGAGCGCTTAAAATCATTTCCTCGGCAGTGAAGCAACCATCTGCGTAAAAACAACCCAGCTTACTAACAGAATGCCCAATCATGTAATTCGGTTTCACGTCAACAGCATATAGAATATCCACCAGACCGATCTATGTAACAATTATTTGAAATTATTCATTTAAAATAAAGAAAAAATAAACACTGCTGAAGGGGAAACATCAGATATATTATTACTTGTATTGCTGCTATTCCCAGAAAGCAATTTATAATATTATCGTATATTGTTGGATTTTTATCGCATATAATATGCACAATATCGTAACCTCGAGGTCTTAAAACTACATCACAATTTTTTATTGCTTCGGCGAAGATTTGCATTTTCATTAGTGATTCACCTAAAAGACAATTTTACATTTAATATATACAATATAACATTTCTTTTTTCTATTATTGAAATATAAAATTTGTGCAGTACCTATTCCAGTCCCTTATGATCCTATCCCCGAAAAAACGAACCAGATCTCACCAGATTGAGCTGACGAATTAGCTTGAACCATCTCTATCGATTGCTCTGAATCAGCTGTTTCCAAATTTGGAATTACTGTTTGCCCAGAATACAAAGAATGAAGAAATGGTTTCTCAGTAATATCAGTAATTAATTGAGCCAGTTCATCATCTCCTCTCCTTGAATTTAACTAAACACAAATAGAATATAATTCACGATTATTTTGCCTAATCAGTTTGGTCGTAAAATAAATATCTAACAATATTAAAGATCGACGATATCATTTCCTGAGTTCGACAAGAAGCTACAAATAGTCGTGGCATATTATATGGTGAAAGTTTTCTCTTTTGCTTCTCTTTTAAATGATGTTTTAGGATAATATGAAAGAAGGAGCCGTTTAAAGCGGCTTTGTTAACAACAGCGTAACGATCTGTCCCAGGTGTTGGCTCTGTAATTACTTTTACGCGTCTATCCTGAAAGCATTAGGCCTCTTCTGGAGGCTCGGAATAATGAAGATTCGGAGGTATAACTCCGGTCTCCATAGCA
>JACGWG010000012.1:5226297-5247014 GCA_023678865.1 Polistes exclamans | reverse complement strand
CGCGTATCTATGGAACGCCCGGATTGGTGGCGCACAGTAAGGACTGGCCAAGAGGAAAAATTCTTGCTACAGCATGAAAAAATATATAAAGAGAAATATCGGTTTCTTATCTCACTCGCACTCGTATACTCAACCCAAGATAACGCAACTAGTCCGCTCGCGTGTAAAGACGGACGAAGAGGCGGGGCTTGCTTCTACTCTTAAAATTACCTTTCACCTTCATTTTCTCGCTTATTTTGGCAAATATGAAGAAACACTTGCTAACATGTTTTATGTATTTTTTAATTGTCTACAACTTTTGTGTGAAACTTTTTTCGAATAAATGCCTAGATTCTAAGATACGGCCATTTTTTACATGTTTACCCTTTTTCTCATAAATGGCACATTGTAGTGCAAAAATATTAGCACCATTCGATTCAGCGTCATCGAATTACCATTGTATCAATTTGTAATTGCTTTAGACGAAAAAAGTTCTTATTTGCCTCTTATTGACTGGCCTAGAAATATCGATTTCCGTAGACGAACGAATTGTCGACCAGGACGTCGAATAAGCATAATGGTGAAAAGCAAAAAGTGATTGGTGCAAAGAGATTAGTCATTGTATGGGAGAAGCGTGAGCAGAGTTGGAAGTAGGAAAACGGAGAGAGTGAGAGATTACGGTTTTTTTGCGAATAACTTAATCATGTATTGAACTAAACATTAATATTATACAATTATTGAAAAATGTATTGTTGTTTTTGACCCAACGTTTTACACACAACATTGGAAATACTCCGACAATACAAACGAAAAAACGAGTACATCTATATATATATATATATATATATATATATATATATATATATGTTATATATTTGGAATAAAAAAAAAACTAATTTAAAAGTTTTCACGATTGAATTCTTATTAAAGAAATTTCTAATTAATAATTACACGAATAAAAGGCATAATTTTTTTGTGAAAACTATATAATAAACTGTTTTTTTTTTCTTTTTTTTCTTTAATATTCTCACAACATGACAAACTACATTACCAATGTACAAAATATATTAAAATATATTAAATATGTGCCCACAATAATGAAAGTGGTCTAAGTTATATATCTCTTGTTTCGAGATATTTAAAGGATTACATTTGAACATTTTATGAATTCTATATAACATTGAAAAAACAGACACAATCTGACGGTTCATGTTTGACAATATCGTGAAAATTACATTTAATTAATTTAGTTTAAAATAATGTGATGTGAAATAACTAATAAACTCAGTTTTTGTTAATTTTTACTTAGACCACTTTCATAATTATGAGCACATATAATTATATTATTATTTAAAGAATAGTTACGAATATATATATTTAAATACATAAATTTGATTTCAGAATAAAATTAACCATAAAATAGTCGAATATAAATTTAAATTAAATAAATTTACCTCTTTTTCATTCGAATTTCTCCATAAATTTATTTCCATCATTTTTTAAATTCTTTGCTTGCTTCATCATCTTCGTCTTTGCCATCAATCGGAGACACTTTTCTTTTTTTTCTTGGAAAATAAGAAAAAAAACAAAATATTTAAATATTTTTAATTTAAATATAACCAAATATAAAACATGCAAATAGAAAACATGAAAATGCAACAAAATAAAAAGTCATTATTTCAGTATCATATTAATTGTTAATACCAACCGAGGATTTGTAAATTAAAAAAAAGGAAAAGAAATTCAAAGATATATCTTTTATCTACTTCTACAATAGAAAATCAGCTACAATAGGAAAGTAAGGGTTTCTTTAAAATAGGGAATTGTATTGCGGCCATTGTTGTATTTAATAAGTACATGCGATTGATATAAAAATTCATGTGTCACGTCCTAACGTTATTAACTTCGTTATATTATTAATACCAGCGAGATTCGACATATTCGGTTAATATTTAATTTTACAAGTTTAGGATTTATGGCAATTAATTGAATTTCGAATTTATTGGTTATTGAGACGTGACTGTCCTTTGTAGAACGGCTTTATTTATATCCACTTATATCCGAATGCTACTCTTCTTCTGTTAGTTTTTACTTCTTGCGTATTTCTTAGAATCTTATTTTCGTTCAAATCCTTATTTCGCAATTATCGCGGGTAGCAACAGATCACGCGATCGACGTGTTTACGATAACGTACGCCATAGGCTTGGATCACGTGATCAATGTGTTTTCTTCTATTTTCCTATGTTAACCTTGAATTTCTTATATATTAATAATAGTTGTATTGAAAGTCGAGAACACTCTAATTTCAAATTTATCCGATACTTTTGTTACCTTGTATACTGTAATATTTTTGTACGCCGTATTTTTCGTTAGTCACTTATATTTTATAAGAACTCCCACATGAACGACCATCGATATTGGCATTTTGTTAAATAGAACGGCACTGATCAATTGTCGTTCATGGGAGAGGGTCCGTCGGAAGTCTTTAATACCGACTTCGCGCTTCCGTATTACCAACTTCTCTACGAAACATTTATTCAGATTATACCTTGGTCACTACGGAAAATTCATACTTGATAATAATTAATATTTATTCGCTTCCGAGAATAATAATCGTCGGCACATTCTTTTCAAGGGTTGCGTTTCGCGGGAGAGAAGTTGGTGGTTCAGGAAGCATTTTGCGTAAGTGGGAGGTACCCCCACTGTTGCGATAAGACCCTACATAGGGAGTGTTCGCATAAAATTTAGTCTACCACATTTTTCCGACAAGTTATCATAAAATATTTTCTCTCCTAGTCAAAGTTAGATCATAGTCTACCAAATATTTGTATAGTTCGCATTAGATATTTAGTTCAGATATTCGCTATTAATCGTAAGTATTCCACTTTTTGTTACTAAGATTCGAAATTTGTTATTATTTTTAAGCTTTTGTTACCGAGATTAGATGCTAAGATTCGAAATTTGTAATTATTATTAAGTTTTCTACATTTGGTTATAAGTTTAAGAATAAATTTCTTTTTCTATCTCTATTTTCGAATTTTGTAATTGCTCCTGTGCAATCCCCCTTCTGGGACGTAACACATGTCAACTATTGCTCTTTTAAAATACACATACATTTTGTTCTTTTTTCTTCAACTGTTCCTGTTTAAGTGAAAGATGAGATGTCGATATAGGTGGTTGCGCCAGGATTAACTTCTCCGCTTTCGATTCAGGATCATACTCGAGTTCAACCCCACTTGAACAAAATTCGTCCATTGCATTCCCTGCGTAAAAAAGACAACAAAATAATTTACGTAATATGACATTAAAACTTATTTTTTTTTTACCGAACATATATTCTTGTTAATATTTTTTTGCAATTTTACAATAGTAACATGATTATACAGTTAATCGCATTAAAATCTAATAATTCATTCTAATAATAAAAAAGGAAACACATAGGGAAAAAATATATAATTCAACGTTAACGAACTTTTATAAGTATAAAATATTAGAGATTTTTAAACAACGAACATTAGAATTTACTTTATAAGAAATTCATCGTTTCTCTAAGAAAACATCAAAAGAAAAATGTTTCAAGTATTTTTTCAATAAAAATCGAAAGAAGAAAAATCTTTTAATCTTTTACTTCCTCTGGATTTTTTTCGCGAATGTGATTCAAGCGTTTAAGAATAGTAATATAACATAAGTAAAAAAATAAAATAGAAATAGATAAGAAATATTTAAAATACGTTGGAAAGATTAATAAACAGAGCTTTATACTAAATTAAAAGAAAATGTTTAATTTGCTTTATATAAAATATAATATAATATATATAATATGTTTTCTATATTGAGGGTTTTGAATGGTCAAAATAAATTGACTAAATTAGTTTCTCTGTAAAAAATAAGAGGTTATATTCTAATTAATATTACTATTTATAATACCAACTATATTACTATTTACAATCCCTAAAAATTATAGACTACCTATAAAATAAGAAAAACGACAATTAAAGTCAGTTATTCGTCTCTCTTTCACAACATTACTTATAGCAATTACTAACGTATCTTTCTATAACGAACTTTTATAAATTAAATACGTTATCACATTCTCTTGGTCTTACATACCGTCATAGAGTCTCGCGAATGATACTTATAAAGAGCACGCAAAGTTAAAAAAGAATATATTCTCTTTACATAGTGTAGGAAATAAAGGCTTGGTGTCAATAATTTGAATTTTCTTTAACCAGAAAAATTAAATTTTATCAATTAACATATGATCTTAACTTAAAGCCTCTTTTTACTCTTTACTCTGATGTCACTCTTTACTCTGACGCTTCTCTTTACGTTGAGGATTCTCTTACTCGACTAACAAAAATCTATTGTCTTTTTTGTATCTCGCTGCTTACAGCATAAACACATACACGATTTCTCCAACATATATATATTCGCATTTATCTTTCATTACTTATTTCTTCATTTAGGCTAAACACACGCATACTCTCATGCACACATACTCTCTAATTCCTTCATATCATAACAACAGGGGACAACATTTCTTGTAGCTTAACCTATCCGAAAAAAATCTTTACTTATTCTAGAAATAGCTCTGTAGATTTAAAAGCATCTTTGTCTTATTCTAGAAATACCTATTTGTTTTCTTTTCTTTCTGGTGACATAAAACTACCTTTTCGTTTGAAATTCCCACTTCGCTCTATCGTGGGTAGCAACAGATTTCATGATCGACGTGCTTAAGATCACGTATGCTACAAGCATGTTCTGTCTTACTTTCTTATTTTATGCTTACATTCCCACAATATATATATATAATTATATTACCAGCTTATTTGCGTCGTTGATGCTATTCGCAAGGTATAGGCTGCAGAGCGTCATCCGGACTTTCGCAATCTCTGCATTCTGAAACTTGAAAGAAATAACAAATTATTTTAATTAAAATAAATACAAATAAAAGTATAAAATAATTTTAATAAACGCGCGGTCGAGTACATTTTTATATATAATTAATAAATATATCACTACGCTGAAGTTAATTAGATTGTTTAAGACAAATTTGTCTACTAAATAAAAATTGCTAAATGTTAATAAGTACAATTGATTGGTTTGAGTATTTCTTCTTTATCTATTTCGGAAATAATTTTTCTCAACGATATTCTATTTATATTTTTTAACTGCAGGATAAATAATAACACTGAGAATATGAAATCTGAATATATATTTTGAGTGATAGTTGGGAGTGTTATTGTTGGTTTACAAACGGATCAAAGGTTCATTAACTTACAAGATTAAATGAAATGTATACATCCCTTTTTTGCTAACAGAATAAAACGAGAGTATAGTGTTTTAAATTTAAAAATATCAAAAAAAGAGATTTTTAATATTTTAATCGATCAATCATTTAAATTCATTCTTTCATTATATTATTTATTAACAATAATTATGATAATCAAAATAAAAACTTTTAACCAACATCATGAATAAATAAATCAGTGATGAAAATCTTTAAGTTCATTAGAAATTAATACTTACGAGGTATATCATCTAAAACAAAAATTTAGAATAATGAAGAACAAAATGGAACAACACAATTTTAATTAAAATGAATTTGATAATAATTCCTTATTAGTTGTTAAATCAGAATTATTGAACGGACGTGTAATCGGAGATCGACAATAGATAGTTAGAGATAATCAATCGTTTAGTGCATGCAATAGTATATTACAAAGTGTGACATCGTCGATAAAGTACGATTATCCTTCCTTTTTTTTACTTCTCCTAATATCATTTATTCGACCTTTCTTATGGATTTTTCCATCAATTTTAAAACATTTTAAGATCCTATCGAATTATACATTTTTTCTAGAGGGAAACTTTAGAGAGATACTTTATCGAATAAAAAGTTCACGAAAAACGCGTAAATAGCTTTTATAGATTTATTATTATTTTTATTTACGCATTTTTCTATTTATGCAGTTTTTATGTGCGAACATCCCCTTGTTGAAATGGTGTTGAGTTAACTCATCGAAATATTGGTCACTAATTCTCAATATGGAAAATCGTAAATGTAAGAATTGATAAATGACCGTTAAGAGATTCTAATGTTATTTTTTTCTATACGTTGAGATAAAACGAACGAACCGTTACTCGTTTTATTTCATTCCTTTTTTTCTCTTTTTTCATTCCTTCTCCAACCTTTTTCTTTTCTTTTCTTTTGTATTTCTATCTCGAATTTTTATTCGTTGACTTTTGGTCGAATCAAACCATAACCTATAACGTAGCCATTTTCTCGTCGGAAATAACCAAAGAATTCTACGTAAGTCATAAGCTGACAAGCTACTAAAATTAATTCAAAATTGAATTTCGAAGGTACAAGCTTATAAAATAAATAAAATTCCCGATTTTTTTTTTTTTTTTAACAATAAAATAATACAAAGTTAGGTACAGTAAAAAGAAATGAACGGGAAGCAACGTAATAAACTGTTTCCGGAAACAAGATAAAAGCATTCACGGGAAATGAATTCTCTGTTTGCATACTTGATCCTTTTTCTTTTACTCTGCACAAAAGTACAGCACGATCTTTTAATCGTAGAATTTGATGCAATCGACATAACAAAGAAACGTAACATTATGAACACTAATATATAATTAAACAATAAAAAGAAGAAGAAAAAGATAGGCAAGTTAAAAGTACGCATAAAAACATAACGTGTGAATAGAAAGATCGAAGAAATAAAAATAGAAAATAAAACAAAAGCTTATCATCGATGGTTAACAAAGTTTGAAAAACATACAAGTAACAATAAAATATTTTTTTAACTACAGAGGATAAAATATTGATATTTGCTTACCGTTTATTTCAGGATTGACGATGTTACTTTAATATCTTTGAAATATCTTTGAAAGTCTTTTCTAAACTTGAGTTCAAGGGAAACAAACTATTTTTTGGTACTATTAACATCGAAAGTTTCACTAATAGAAAAAATTTTGACTTTGGTTTTTCGTCATTTTTTCTGAACGAATTATGAAGATTTGATCGAATTTAAATTTTTTTTTGTTTTTTGTACGAATTTTCATATCCCCGTTTAAACTTCTGTGTGTATATGTTTTGTACGGTGCACGTGGACTTGCGTTTGTTTCTTTTTTCACGGTTATTATCGAATTAGTTTCTCTTAAAAACGCAATTGCGTCTAACTATGTAAGATGCAGGTTTATATGTGTGTGTATTCTTATAACTGAACGATAGATTTTCGAAGTAAACTTTTCTTCTTATATACGCGATTGATTCTAAAAATACAATATCTAATATACAATATCATATCTAATGATGCGAACTTGAAAAGTACTTCCTATATACTAAACGGGAATGATGGATGAAGTCCTTAGAAATCGAGAAATGCAAAATGTTAGTGGGGGTAGAGGTACGTCGTGATTGGGCCTACAAAGATGGCGCAAAGAAGTAGTAGGGGAATGAATACAAGATACCACCAAGAGAGAGTATCCACGTTTAAATCCTAACAGTCTTCTTATCGTTGTGACGTCCTAGAAGAGGACTGCCAAGGAGCAAGAACAATAAATGCCCTATTTTGGGTCAGCCTGTTAAGCCAGTGCTTTACCCGGGATCTGGGCTAGAAGTGAGACTTAACCCCTGTAATACGTAATATATGTCGACTTACCTTGATGTTAAATTAGTCCAATAAGAAATCTTTGAAATGCGGTCCCCCGTGTTTGTTTTCGTAGCATCTTAATCCAGGAATTAGGTGTAAAAGGGATCCTTATTGTTTAGTTCAAAAAAAATTCCAAAAGTTGGATAAAATAAACGTATATTCTTCTGAAAAACTTTAACAAACACTACACAAAGCTATACACAATATCAACTTATGACGCAACTAGACGAATCGTTAAAGTAGTATATATTTACGAAACAAAATGGTTAAATTATTACAGTAACCCAATTTTAATTCGGACTATTAAAGTTGTTACAGTAACTTAGGTTTAAAATGGAAACTATCAAATCGTTACCGTAACATAGGTTTTTTTATCTGAACAATTCAAAGACGTGCGGTAGACTGCCCGCAGAGAAGATCGCAACCCCCTACGTAGAGTCCTATTCGCAAGAGTGGGAGTACCTCCCACTTACGCAAAATCCTTCCTCCACTACCAACTTCTCTTCCGCGAAACGCCAACCTTGAAAAAGAATGTGCCTACGATTATTATTCTCGGAAGCGAATAAATATTATTTACTATCAAGCCCGATTTCTCCGTAGCGACGAAAGTATCAAGTTACTATCAAGCGCGAGTCCCGGGAACTGAGTAGATATCAGTTTCTATCTAGTGCGATTTCTCCGAACTGCAAGTGCGCTCACCGCTGAGCTATAGGATTTCTTTCCCACGGCCACAATGCACGTGCACATTTCTCGTGGGAACCAAAATCAAATCTGAATAAATGTTTAGTAGAAAAGTTGGTAATATAGGAGCGCGAAGTCAGTATTACCGACTTCCACTTATCGACGGACCCGCTTACCGACCCTATTAAAAAAGTAAGGCAGGTCCCTACATGAACGACAATCGATTAGTGCCGTTCTGTTTACTACATTCTAACAAAAGCCCAATATCGATGATCGTTTATAGTCCAGGCAACAAGAGGGGGTTCCTTGGAAAATTTAGTTAGCCGGGCGAAATTTGATATAATGGTAATTCGACGACGCTGAAACGAATGGTACTATTTTTTTTGCAATCAGATTTTCTAGTAATAAGAAAAAGGGTAAAAAAGGGTAAAAAAGCAATATCTTAGAATCTAGGAAATTAATCAAATAAATTATTGTTTTTCTTTTAATCAAGGTTCACTATTTTTGACAATTAATAAAAAAACGGCATGCAATAAGCATCAAGATTCGATTTAAAAATGCCGCGCTTATACGCCGATATATATATAGATATACAGAACGCTCGACACTCGATCGTCAAAACGAAAAATTCTCGCTTCCGAAGAAAAAATTAGAAAGAGAGAAATATCTGTTTCTTGTCTCACTCGCACTCGTATAAATAACGCTCGACACTCGATGGCCAAGACGAAAAGTTCTCGCTACAGCATGAAAAAATATTAGAAATATATAATACAGAACACTCAACAAAATCGATGGCCCAAACAAAAATACTCGCTATCGCCTAAACAAATAGAAAGGGAGAAGTATCCATTTCTTTCCTCACCCACCCTCGCATTCACGACCGAAAGACCCTAAGATAACGCACACTAGCTCGCTCGCTTGTAAAGACCAACGAAGAGGCGTGGTTTGCCCTCTCTCTTACAATTATATTTCACCTTTATTTTCTCGCTTATTTTTGCAAATACGAAGATACACCTTAGAACATTTTTTATGTATTTTTCAATTCTCTACAACTTCTGTTTGAAACTTTTTTCGATTAAATGCCTAGATTCTAAGATATGGCTTTTTTACCCTTTTTTACCCTTTTTCTTATTACTAGAAAATCTGATTGCAAAAAAAATAGCACCATTCGATTTAGCGTCGTCGAATTACCATTATATCAAATTTCGCCCGGCTAGCTAAATTTTCCAAGGTCTCCTCTTGTTGCCTGGACTATTATGCGAGAGCGCTTATATAAAAATATGAATGCTTATGGATAATATACTATATGCAGAGAAACATACGGCGTACAAGAATATTACAGTATACAAATATAATAACAATATTAAATAAATGCGAAATTAGTAAATGTTGAATAATTGATGCATAATGTAAATATATTTACACTGGATATATTGAAATTTGGAAATGAGTACAAGTAGTGAATATTAACATTTCTGGAGCAAAATTTGTTATGTCATTGATACAAGCGGAATACGACATATGTGGTTTAGATTTTAATTGAGCAAGGTTAGGAATAATGATGTTTATTTGAATTTCGATTTTAGTGTTCACCAAGACGTGACATCGTTTTTTTCTCTTTTTTTGCTAATTTCCTATATTTCTTGTTATTTAACTTTTTTTTTTGCAGAATTCAAGTTTGCTTTGTGTATTTTGAATATACATCTACTTACATATCCCTAAGTATAATTATTTTATTTTCTACAAAATACAATTTAAATAAATGAATATAATTATATTTCGAGTAAGATTAATAAGCTGATATTTGTTTAGTTAATGTTAAAATTTATATTTTTTTATTAACGTTAAAATTTATTAATAACGTTAAAATTATATTTTATTATTTTCTGTTAACACAGCTTGACTACTGGATTTGTCAAAAGTCCTACTTTTATTCCATCTTTCGTCCTTACACACACACGCACATATCGTAAACCCCATCATCCCACGTGTACAAAACAATTTTTTCTTTCATTCTCTCTCTCTCTCTCTCTCTTGTGTTTAAATACCTTTTGCGGTTATTAGTATTAATGGTTTTTTGCGATCTCCTTTTTTTTTTTACTCATTTAATTATTACTTATTGTTATTATTATTTTATTCTCCTTTTGCTCTCTTGTTTCTTATATTCGCTATTATATTTTCAACAGTCATCGTTCAAAATTATTTCCTTACTTTTGAGTTCGATTTTTAGTTTTATTATTATTTTTTATAAATGTATATTTTTATGTATATATGTATTTATACACAGGTTTGTTGTGTGTGAATGTATATACATCTAAATAGATATATGTATAGTGTTATTTGTAATTGTTACTTTTTTATGTATACTGTTTAATACTCTCTAATATTATTATTATTATTACTATTTGTTGCGTATCTAACGCAAACGAGTGAGCGTCGGAATGTGTCGGGTTCTGCTGAAGCGTGAAGACACGCGCGGTAAAGAAGCATCGTAGTTTAGAGGTAAAACCAAAAGAGCGCTAAGTACGTTTGTAAGAGCTCCTTAGCACGCGCTCCCTCACAATAGCTATTTGGCCAATCATATGTATCGTTATTTGTCTTTTCGGCAATTGGTCCGAGCGTTGCAACGCCCTTTTCTACAAAGCCTGGTTTGTTCTTGTGTCTTACGCTATTCTACCACGAGACGTACGAGGGATTACATCGAAGGAAAGCGATCGAGCGCCCGTTGGGAGAGATTACGCTTTCAGCTTGCGCGCGACAAAAAACATAACCTCCAGAGTTCGGTACCAAACGGATACTCAAGTTACACGTGGTTTTTTCAGTATACGCTGTAATAGCCAAGATACAAAATAAATAGTGATTCCAAGACGATTATTACCAATATAGTCATGATAATTTTTTGTACTGCCAACAGTTCGGTCCCGGAGAGAGTGCGGGCCTTTGTTCTCCGCGCTCCTCCCCCCGCGCCCCTAGGCAATGGGCAATGAGCAATATGGAAATTTTTGAAAGCATGGAAACCGATGGACTTCTAAATTCAATTAACTTACTAACCATTAATAACAATAATAGTGATAATATAAGTGCAATATTCAAAGATATTAACTTCGGTCGGAGGACTCCGCTATCAAGAGCCTCAACGCCGACATCTCTAGAAGAATTTCAACCAATAAAACCCCAACAAATGTCGAGAAGGGCGCCAAATTCCACATCTCTCCGCAAGCTTTTTAAACAAGCTCGGAAAGAGCTAAACTACCATGCGAGAACGGCACATGTTGTCCCGCCAAATGTATTTCTTAACAAAAAAAGACCGTGGGAGAACTCTCCGAAAAGCGCCACCAAATTTGTCGTTAAAAAAACGGAGTTAGGCGAACTTCCGCTGTCATCTGAATGAAATGAACCGAAGAGACACGCCAGATACTCGCGATTCCTCGATTTCCAAGGACAGTCTTTCCTCTCCATAAACCGTTTCATCCAGCTACAGGACCAGGTAGTCGCGGAGCAGGAGTACCTCACTCAGCAGGATGCGGCGGACCCCCTTTCCCACCCTCAACATTGTCAGCGCTACCAGTATACAGGACACCCCCTCCAGCACATATCAAGGTCACAAGCAGCGTCACCACACAACAACGTTTAGTAACCGGTGTGATGCTCCCCACTATACAGGACAGATTCACAAACAGCACACTCAAAAACGCGCCTTTCCCCCCCCCCTTCCCTACTGGATCGCGATAACCATAGCACATTAAACAAAGCAAGCACGACCAGTGAGGACACCAACAAAGTGGTCGCCTGCTAAAAAAGCCGTCCATCCCCAATTTTGGCACACGGTGGTAAAATAGAGCAAATTGTAAGCCAACTTCAACTCAAAAAACTTTACCCTAAAGCAAACTGATATTAACGATTGTACAATTTATACTTCTTCCCTTAACAATTACAACAGTATTATTAACACTTTTAAAGCAAACAACATTAAGTTCTTTACATACAAACCAAAAAATAGCAAGCCCAAAAATCTTATTCTTAAAGGCATCGCCGGCAACTTCTACGAAAACGAAATTAAGAATAAAATAGTAGAACTAAACATACCTAACATATCCATATAAAGAATCACAAAAATCAAATTTAATAAAAGTAGAAACAATGAGTATTTCCTAATACTGCTAGCTAACGACAGCGTAGCTCAAAACTTAACTAAAGTAAAAACGCTAGCATACCAAAGAGTGAGGTCGGAACCACTTAAAAAGAAGGGCTTGTTCCAGTGCACCAAATGTCAACGCATTGGGCACGCTTGTACAAATTGCTTGTTAGGATACCGCTGCGTTAAATGCGGTAAAAGCCATGAGCCAGGGAACCGTGCAAAACCCAAGGAATCTAATGATAAAAGTCTCCTTTATTGTGTGAATTGTAAAAGCGTAGGACACCCTGTCTCTTATAAAGGTCGCCCCTATTTCAAATTTGCAAAAAGCATTCAAACAAACCCTAGAATAGCAAGGCCAGCTGAGAAAGAAAACTATGTCAATAAAATTATCGCGTTTGTAAATAGCGCAACCAATTACAAGCCACAATTAATAGCAACACGAAACGGATAGACAAGATATTTGACTTCTTTAGCCACAACTTCAACTACAATTATGATCAATAGTAATAACGGTAGCTTCTTATTTAAATCTAATTTTCCAACAAATAACAACAATCCCATCAAAATTGCTGCAATCAATATCAACTCTTTTGTATCTCTTAGTAAAAGACTTGATCTCCTTAACTTCATGAAAACCAATAATCTAGACATTACACTAGTTAGCGAAACAAAACTAAACAAAAAACATAAAATTCAATTTAAAGATTTCAACATCATCAGATCAGACAGACTGAATAGATCCAGAGGAGGGGGCATGGCCTTTATTATTAAAAGTAAAATTCAACACGAAACAATATTCTTTCCTACTTCCCGAAATAATACCATTCTTGAATACACAATCATAAAAATAAAATCCTCCAACAACACAAATTTCATCCTGGTCGCTCTCTACGCCAACAACAAAGAAAATATGACCATTACTGCCGAATAAGAGCAGCTCTTCTCTGGCTTATAACTTAACAGTGCTTATAACTACTACCTCATGGCCGATGATCTTAATGCTCGCAACGTCCACTGGGGCGACTGCATCACAAAAATAAATAGAAACCTCCTTAAAATATGGGAAGACAACAACGGTATACAATATAGGGCAGTAATCCACCCACCCGACTTGACCACCTTTCCTAGTGCGAATTCGTTTCCGGACCTATGCATCACGGACAACAGACTCCTTATTTGCAACCTAAACAACGAAAGCAACTACAGTAGCAACCACAAAGCCATACTAGTAGATATTATTCCAATCAACAAAGTATACGCCTCAGATCCTTCATCCAATCACAGGTTCATGTTCAAAAAAACAAAATGGTTGGACTTCACCAATAAACTTAAAAATAATTATAATAACCCCGCACAATGTCAACTTTGCTATACTGAAATAGATCAATACATAAAAGAAATAGATAACACTATCCTGCAGGCAATCAGAGAATCTGTTCCCAAATACAGGCCGTAAGATAACGTATTTAACTATGTTACATTAAAAATAAAAAAATTACACAAATACAAATCACATCTCTATTCAGCACTCAACAGATTTTACAGAACAGCCAATCCATACAACACCCATCACACACCTTAGCACCTCAAATATCTTATCGACAGAATCAATAACATAATAAAAAACGAATACAGAACGGCTTACGTCTAATACTGGGCTACCCAATTCAAGTTAATTAACAATAGGGTAACGAATTCCTTTTTCCCAAAAATAAACAGATTCTTTAGACCAAAAAGGCCACTAGCTGTAGACGTAAGAATGTAGAATGGAAAAATGTAGCTAGTTATCGGCCAATTAGTCTAACCCCTGCAAGTAGCAAGGCATTTGAAGCAGTCATAAATAACATACTCAAATATCACTCCGTAACTCACAAAATAATACCCGACAACCAATTTGGCTTCAAAAGAAATCATTCCACATCACACGCCATACACAAAATCCTAACAGACATAAACCACCACCACCATAATGGAAAAGTCATAGGCACATGCCTAATAGATCTGGTAAGGGCATTCGATTCGATCTGGCGCAATAGTCTCTTATTCATCCTCAATAAACTGAATTTTTCTGAGGACTTGATACATATAGTCTGGAATATGACTAAAAATAGGAAGTATATAACGTGGAATGGAAGCTCACACTCTACCGTCACCTTCGACATAATAGAAGGCCTAATGCATAAAACAGTCAACTCACATGAATTACTTAACATATTCACCTATGCAATCCCGAACCTTCAACCACTTAACACCAACAACAACTTATACTCGGCAGCTTTTGCAGACGATCTCATAATATTCTATTGCAATAAATCACCCGCTACGGTTCAATCCAATTTAGAGATGCTTGTAAATAAGGTTAACAGCTTATACAAGCAATGTAACTTGATAATCAACCCAGACAAGAGTGAAAATATTCTATTCTATAGACCACTGAGATTGTTGGGTCAAAAAATCAGGCACGAGATTAAAAATTTTCAAATCTGCATACATTGCGACAACACCACGTACCCAATCAGGAACAAAAAAAGCGTGAAATACCTACGGATGACACTTGAGTACCTGCTAAGATTAACACCTCACGTCACTATACAACTTTAAAAAGCAAAACTAGTCTTTAAAGCCAACGCTAGAATTTTTTTTAACAAATCCATCTATCCCAGAGCCAAAGTAATCTGCTACTTGCTACTTATCAGGCCAATTATGACATACGCATCACCAACTTAGTGGAATATGAGTTCTTCGACGCTGGAAAAAATGCGCAAATTTGAAAGGCGCTGCCTGCGAGTATGCCTCCATGTGTTCCGAAAAAACGACTCCGACGAATTTTTCAGCAGTAAAACTATATACAGCCTTGCTAATATCCCCCGCATCGATAACTTCCTTTTAAGAATCAACCGTGACTATTTTGCTCAATTAAAATCAATAGACAACAGCTACCTTAAAGAATTCAGCCAAAACGGGCTCAACAACTATAGTAATCAGGCTCTTTCGAACTACAAATCACCGTTTGCCTTTATGTACTTTGACAAGCTAGGATATCTCCAAAATAAATTTAACATTCCAATATTTTATCATGTACCTAGAAACCAAGCTAGTAAAACCATCAACTGGAATCCGGCCGACATCCACAGACGAAGTCTGAAATACTCTACAACAACACCCGATAGAGATATTAATGAGTTCTACATACTTAATTTTAGAAGGTACTGGTGATTTGCTGATGATGCTAGATTTATCGATGACATAAGGAGAAGGGAACACAGTTGGAACCACTCGTAAAAAATCATAGTTTTTACTGCCTTGCAATCGAAACGCGCATCCCCAACAAAACCCTAATTGCTATGATACCATAACAATAACAAGACAAATTTACACTGCTTGCTCGTATTGTAATAATGCGTTATCTAACTGTACTATATCTATAAATTGCGCTTATACTCACTATGTTAATAGTAGTCCGGTCAATTTAGACATTTGAAATAACAAAAATTGCCGGAAAGCCAAATTTTGGTGGAGAGCTGTAGTTTACCATTACAAATAAAGTCTTTAAAATCCCCATCGATTCTATGTGTGCTTAAAAAGTTATTCAAGGTCAAAGGTCAAAATTTGAGGTTTTTTGAATTTTGCTTGAAAACGGTAAGTTTTATCAAAAAAAACTTTTTACCAAAGTTGTAGATCTTCAGATTTTCTACAAAAATGGTCAATACGATTTCTTTCCTAAGAGTTACCATTTCTGAGATATCGCGATTCTAAGAGTCACATTATACATGATATGCACACATTTCCGCACCACCAGTGAGGTAGTATACTTGGCGCGTTTTTTTTACCGTAGTTTTCCCTGTAGGCCTATTCTACTAGCTGTCATAAAAATTTTAGGATAATTTAAGCGAGCAATAACCGTCAAGTTCTAGATATTACCTATTGATTATTGGGTTCACTACTGTTTGGATTTTTTTAGATATTTTAATCAGATTCATACTCATGAAAGTCTACTTCAACAATCATATCTTCTTCGATTTCTTCTTCTTCCTCTTCCTTTTGCTGGATGTTCATAAATTCTTCAAATGTGGCTGAGTTATTGGTCTCTTCATTAAAATCACAGGAATCTTCCTCTATTGTTTTCAACTGGACATTTGAGCAAGACTGACCTTGGCAATTGGTACACGCTGAAGTACATGGCAACCCGATTTTTTTACAGCCACATTTGGCAGTACAGCCTTTTTTGCAATTGCAAAAAATTGTGTTGAGGAGTTTTTCTGGAGCAGGTGGGAGTAAAGTTTTAATCGGTTCCAGAGTATTATCTATCAATTTCCAACCCCAGTCTTCTGGATTCAGTTGATTGTCTAGCCATGTCTGAACTTGATAGTATACTCGATACAAGTGTTGAATAGCAGATGCCGATGTGGGAGGAAGACATGATAGTTGTATTTGTTTCTTGTTTCGCGTATTTTTTACAAAAGTTAAGTATCGGTATTTATTAATGCAAGTGATTTTTTTTGGAGCTCCATAAACCGCAAGAAGAAAGCGAATTCCTTCCGTAAGTATTGTTTGAGGTGTGGAATCAATTTTTGTAAATACTTTAACGCAGTTAGTCAAATCATTTTTTTCAAATAATTTAAATACTGACGTTTTGCCTCTTCTGTACATTGCTGACGAAGTGTCGCAGCCGGTTATCGCATGTAAAAATAAAATATAGTTTTGACATTTGGGATAAGCAGATAAACTTTTTGAAGAATATATTTCTGTTCGCAGTTGAGCCCTTCCAGGTTTCAGAAAATAAATAATTTTATCCATTGGAGTCCTTGCAGTAAGTAGTACTAACAAATCAACATCTTCACCAACTACGATTGTTGTGTTTGTTGCATCAAATTTTTCAATTGCTGTTTCAATTATGAGGATATCTGCATCATTTTTAGCTTATTTCACTGCAATATTCGCCGCTGTTAATTTGTTACCTTACATGGAAATGAAACGAGATTTATTATTAATTTTAGTGAAAAATTGTTGTTGATTATCTTCAGTTAAAAGTTTATTGCAAATAAAGCAAAACTGAGACATTTTTTAAAGCTATTAAATAACATATATAACCTAAATGGCAGACGCTTGTAATAAGTACGTATATTCACTTGAACTGAACCTTTAGCACTAAAACAAACAGTTATATGAACAAGACCAACGGACAATAGAATAGCCCGATTTTTTTTAAGCCTACGTACATAGAGGAGATTCAGTTACGGAATGGCTATCTTTTGATTAAATGTTTTTAGAATAGTATAATATATATAAAAGATCATTTTTGTAGAAAATTTTAAGATCTACAACTTTGGTTAAACGTTTTTAATTGATAAAACTTACCGTTTTCAAGCAAAATCCAAAAAACCTCAAATTTTGACCTTTGACCTTGAATAACTTTTTAAGTAAACATAGAATCGATGGGGATTTTTAAGACTTTATTTGTAATGGTAAACTAAAGCTCTCCACCAAAATTTGGCTTTCCGGCAATTTTTGTTATTTGACCATTTGTTTTATGTCTATATTGACCGAACTATAGAAGTATATCGTACTCCTACTCCCCCTTGTAAATAAATCACCCATTTCTAGTATTAAGTCTCTATATCAAATATTGTCTTCGAGTTTTTTCCATAAGCTTTTTCTCGTAGGTTATAAGTACCATATTGTAAGTAATACTCGGCAGATTTGCCTCCTACTTCTAAGCACCGCTAATCCTCGCATAATCCTTCTAATATTCGCTTATGTGCAATAGCGAGATCGCCCTCTATAATGGGACATGCCTTTAAATATTTTCCAAAGTTAATACAATGGTTTTTGTTAGTAGTTTCATTTGTACCACTTATTATAGAATACTGTATATTCTGAGACAAATAAAATCTTTTACAAATAGAAAAGAGAACTTTTCTCTTGCGCAACGATTACATCATCGAAGTACTGCGAGCGACAAAGGATAAAGGTAGTTCTACACGTGGTCAGAATTTATTTTGCGTTTTTGTATACGCATCTCATGACACGAAAGCCGCCGATAGACAAGATAGCTGTAAAGCATTCGTCGCATTTGTACGTATTCATCGTGTATAATTCAATCAGGGTTTGTATGTCGCATGGCTTTTCCCTTACGAACCAAATGAAGTGTACTATTTGATACTGCCTAGGCTCAAAAATATTGGCCTTATTTGTGATTATTATCCTATTCTCCTTCCACCCAAACATACAATTCTTGATATTCACGCGTGACGGCATTTTCGTTCACGAAAAAAAATACTGGGTACTGATCAAGTAGTCGGTCGTTCAACATTATTATTATTGTTATTATTATTATTATTATAATTATAAGAAAATATTAATTTCTCAGCGTCAAACTGGTATTTATGATTATCGGTTACGGGTAAGAGCCAAGTAGTCGTGGTGCAAAATAACGTTAATGTCCAGTTCTACCATTTTGGTGTCGTCAATCTGCGCAAATTTTCTAACAGTCTTGTATGTATTTAAAATGACAGCTTTATAAACCTTAATATAAAAATGTGTTGATAGGTTTATAGTTTCAGGTTAATTCTTTTTTAAGTTCTGTATATTTGCAAACTTTTTTTTTCCCAAAGTTGTAAGTATTGTGCATAGCTACATCAACAATATATGTGACTTTATTTTCTTTGTCTTGGATTGTAATATAAAGTCGATTGTAGTGAATGGTTTTTTCTGTTAGTATTTCACGATCATAATATAATTTATAAGAGTTTTTTTCCAAGACGGGGTTTGATTTATACTTAAATAATAGGGTTAATAATATAGACAATTAAACATAATATTGTTATTTACCTGATTCTGTCTGTGAGTGTAATCGGTTTGTGTGAGGCTTAAGCAGGCGCCTATTATGTGTGGTATAGTTTTCGGTTGTCTATTGCATTTACGACATTTATCATCTTGGACGGTCGGATGGATCTTTTATAGTATACTTTCTGTAATTTTTCGTATTCACTACTTGATCTTGGATTGCAAACACCCATCATTGCTTGATATAACGTTATGCAACTGCTGAGTTAACCGGTATGGTTGAGTTTGCCGTTATGATTCTTTTATGTAAAAAATTATTCTAATTCAGATCAATATACTGTTTTTAAATTTTTTAAGCGAATAAGAAAATCCAAATAAATTGGTAATTAAATTGACTTAAAAAATTGACCAATGGTGCATAGCAATCTTTTTGTAACTATAATTTTCGATAGTATATGATTAAACTAAGGTCAATAAATTGATTTAAAAATATATATTTTTCTAGGTCTATATTTTAATATAAAAGCAAAGTTACATTTACAAAAATAAAAAAAAATTTTTAATTAGGGATAAAAATAGAAAGAAAGTTTGGCTTATCAGACAAAGCTCGAAATTAAGTTCAAAATAAACCACAGTTTAAAAGAAAAAGAGAAGAAAAATGTAACTTAAAACGTAAGGTTCTTTCTAAAAAAATTAATTTTCTTAAAGCATTTTACTTTAATACTTTTTTTATATTTTGTTTCTCAAAAAGTACTTTTA
Organism: Polistes exclamans; assembly: GCA_023678865.1. Classification (NCBI taxonomy): domain Eukaryota; kingdom Metazoa; phylum Arthropoda; class Insecta; order Hymenoptera; family Vespidae; genus Polistes; species Polistes exclamans. The sequence continues at coordinate 5,227,007 of JACGWG010000012.1, read as the reverse complement.
AAAAGAAAAAATTTAAAAAAGAAACGTCTCGATAAATCAATTTTTGACAAAGTTAAGGCTATTTGAAAAAAGTAATTGTTTCGAAAACTCATAAGTTTCTTTGGATAGGGTTAAAAAAAAATTTTTTTAAATTTTGGAACAAGCTCTAATATTTCTAGTTTCTGTCAATTCCATTCAGTTGTCTTGGATATAGTCCGCTCAACTAAAGGAAAACTGGGAAAATTTTATAAACTTGGAACAACTTGATATAATGGTAATTCGACGACGCTGAATCGAATGGTGCATATCTTTTTGCAATTTGATAGCGCATTTATAAGAAAAAGGGTAAAAAAGGGTAAAAAAGCAATATCTTAGAATCAAGGCATTTAATTCGATTCTTCGGGGGAGAAATTTTTTTTTTATAAATTCTTCTATCCTTAAGTTATACAAATTTTTTTTTCATTACTAAATTTTTAATTTTATACAGGACAGAAAATTAAAGTTATTACAAAAAAATAAGGAACAATAAATTGTTTATTATTTTGCGCAAATAAAGGAAGATTTATTACTAGAACTACAGTTAACATTTTATTTTTTAACAATATATAAAATATATACAATATATAAAGAATATATAAAAATATATAATACATATATAATATATATAAATAATATATATATATTATTATATATATATTATTTATATATTTACCAACGGCGAGAGGCTGGTG
>JACGWG010000012.1:5135598-5206297 GCA_023678865.1 Polistes exclamans | reverse complement strand
CACCAGCCTCTCGCCGTTGGTAAATATATAAATAATATATATATAATTATAAGATGGGTGTGTAACGTGGTATTAAAAAAGAGAATAAGCAGATTTTCCTCCAGGTGGAGCGCGTTCTGGTAGAGCGAGAAGATTGCGGCGCTTAGATCTGCCGCAAACAAGTGCAGAAGATGGGCGAGGGCGAGACATCGAAGGTCCCCGGGGAGGTTGCTGATCTACTTAAAAGATGGGCGTCGGCTAGACGTGTTCTTGGTGCTGCGATTAAGCGGGCTAAGGAGCGATGTTGGAGGGAGCTCACCCTAAGCGTGGAAGGGGACGTGAAAGGGATTGCTAGCTCATTTAGAACGATACGTTTAATAAGTGGGCTTGTGAAACTGTATGAAAGAGTGATTGTAAATAGATTTAATGCCTTCTTGGAGTCTAACTTACTGTTGTCATCACAGTTTGGCTTTAAAGTTGGCAGGTCGACAATTGACACAATTGCGGAAGTGCGGCGAGTGGTGGAGTGTAACTTGAAGAGGGGATTGATTACGGTAATGATCTCATTGGATATTGCTAATGTGTTTAATTCCCTTCGTTGGTGTGTTATAAATGATAATATTGCGAGTATGAATGTGCCGGAGTACCTCCGGAGCATCATCCGGAGGTATCTTAGCAAGAGATGGTTGATGTTTCCGGCCTCTATGAGGACGACCTTCTACGTCACCCAGCTGATGACCGGGCATGGATGCTTTCCCGGTTATTTGAGTAGAATTTGTAGGGCTCGCTCAGCACGGTTTTTTCACTGTGCTTAGGGAATGAGTGATGATGCGGGACACACGCCGAAGGTCTGCTTTGCGTGGGCAGAGCAGAGAAGTGATTTGTTGAGTGCGCTGTGTGTGAGTGTGGATGAATGGGAGGGCGATGCCCTTCGTGTTGTCATCGAGACCATCCTCCGAGACCAGGCCCTCGCAAGATGTCGGAATCTCGATTGCACTGAATCCGACACTACCTCATGATTACGGGATCTCGGGGTGCCTAGGAAGGTTTTCCTCCTGCCGAAAAAAAAGGGTCAGCTCACGCTTTCCGGGGTAGTAAGGGAGGCCCTGGGTTTTCCAGGGGCGTGGGTTGCATTCCAGACCCTTTCAGGACTAGTGCTACGCCAGAAGGACAAGGCGGAGAGTCGTAAGGAGTTTGAGGAGAGAGGAAGCCGTAGGGCTAGAGTGTCGGATGTATATGTATGTAGGAATGGACGAATGCGTGCAGGCCCTTTAGGAGGGTTGCTCCTATGCGGCCCCCTCGTGCGAGACTCCGAACAACCTTGGCGTCGCCTGGCCCGGTCTTGCGCGCCGCTTCCCCTCAGACGGATGAGTTAGCATGTTGATGCATGGAGTGTGTGTCCCTAGCCAGTGGGTTATTGGACGGATGGCTGGGATGTATAATGGTTTAGTATAAGTTATGCTTCCGGGAGACCGTTGAGTGCGCCTTAGTGGTATAAGTTGCATAGTGTACGAGTGCGTGAATGGATGACGGCGTGAATGGTCTGGCTTATAGGGATGAAGGATTTGTGTGTTATGAATTGTGTGATATATCCCGAATCTGCGCTTCCCACTCCCACGGTTGTATGTTGCGTGTAGTGTAACTGCACGCGGGTGGTTTTTAGTTGGTAAGAATCAGTTGCGCGTTAAATTAAATTAAAAAATTTTCTATAAAAAATATTAAACTGGATCGCGGTGGTTAATAGGGTAACTTTTGTATATTCCTATTATTATTAATACCCGACATTATTCTTTATTTATATTTATATATTATAAATTTATTAGAAAAATATCTTCCCCTTGCGCGATACAGTATTATTTTCTATCGAATACCAGACATTGTTCGCATGCTCTTCTTACTCGCGATCATTATTGAAGTAAATCTTTTGATGGATGACGAAAAGTATTTTATTATCTTTATTATTTTTCCTTGCTTATTGGGAAAATCGTTTTTTTCGTAAGATGGAAGGACGGACGCTCGATTTAATCTAATCGACTTAGTTTAGTTCTATGTTTAGCATAGGATAAGGTTTTTACGTACACATAAAACTTTAGCAAGATTGGACATTTTGTTGAGAAAATAGAAACCCCGGTCAGATATAACAATATAATTGAAGCATATTCATTATATACACTGGCCGTTAATGTCCCGTTAGCTATCGTTGTTCGTAGTAAAATAAGGATGCTAGTGATATTATCTAATCGACCAGCAAATATTTTCCAATATCAGGGAGTTCCGATAACGCGAATTTACTCGAACGTTCCGTCACGAGCCATCGGGGAAAGAATTTGGTTAACGCGACGATACAAAAGCACGCTAATGAGAGCAAGTACATCGAATTTTACGAGATCGGCCCTCTGCCCCTATTCCCCCTCTCCATTACTCCTTCACTGCCATCGAAACTCTTCATCGTCGTTCGTACGGTGTAACTTTCCTTCTGATATTCCGCACCGCTTTATCATAAGGGGAAAAGATCTCCCGTGCTCTCTCTCGCAACATAACGAGAGAGGAGTTAGCGTCCTAGTTTGAATTGTATTTTGTAATCCAATGAATACTGTTAAATCTACATTGCGAGTGCTCATTAAGCCCAGAAGTATAACAAAAATAATATCTTGTTGTTAATATATTAAATAGAAAAAATAATATGTAGACAGAGTATCAAATAATAAGAGAAATATTTCTTTTTAAAATATGATAAATAAATATATCTCAGTCTTATTTCCAAATGTAATATAAGAATTTAATTATAACAGCTAATAATTAATTTTGCAGATATGATCAATGATAATTACTTATTCCATATCGAGAATTTCAAAGATTTTATTATTGTATATTAACAGGATATAAAAAATTGTTGTTTATAAATTAAATAAAAAACGTTATTATTTACATGTAATGAGTAACAACATTCATAAATACTGTTGACGACCAGCGCCTTAATCTGTACTCCATTGTTTTTTATTTTCACGTGTGAATATAGAGAATCGTATATTAAGTGGGAATAAGCATAGGATAATAATCACAAATAAAGCTAATATTTTTGAGCCCAGTTAGTACTAAATAGTATACTTTATTTGGCTCGTCAGGGAAAAGTTTTGCGGCATAAAAACCCTTGTTGAATTATACACAATGAATACGTACAATGGCGATGAATGCTATACAGCTAGCTAACTTATCGGCGGCTATCAGGTGATGAGATGCATATACAAAAACGCAGAATAAATTCTGATCACGTGTAGAACTGCCTTTGTCTTCGTCGCTTTCAGTACTTTGATGATATAATGTTGCGCAAGAAATTTTAGCGCTCCTTTGGTTTTACCGCTAAACTACGATGCCACTTTGTCGCGCGTATCTTCACGCTTCGGCAGGGCCGTACACGCCCCGATGCTCGCTCTACTCACTCGTTGCGTAGGATACGCAACAAACATCTTCTTCATTTTTTTGATATTCTTTAGTATTTTCTTTTCTTCGTTTTGGATTGTCCTTTGAACTTTGTGGATTTATTTCGTTTTTGATTTTATCTTTAGGAATAACTCGAATTTTTTAAATTATTTACAATTTCTCATTCTGAGTTAGTTAAAATTTTTTTATATAATCTAATCTAATTAAAAAATCATATTTAAAATTTTTGTTGTCCACTATCAAGACATCTATATCCTCTTCAATCTCAAAAATTTTTACTTTTAAGGTGACTATACCATCTGTCTTTTTCACACCATTAATCATTAAACCCACTTTTTTTGTGGTAGTAAATTTTCTCTTCAATATGCCTAATAGTTTTAAATTTATCAAGGAGACATTTGGGCCGGAATCATAAATGCCTATAACCTTGATAGTGCTGTTTAACAAAACCTTTATCTTGATTAATGGTAATAATATTAGTTCTTTTTTGTCGACATCATTCAATTCTAACTCAGAGTTGTTCACGTATTTGATTTGCTCTTTTTTTCTTCGCTCGTTATCTTCATCTTTGTACCAGCATAAAGATTCTGGATGGAAGCGATTGCTTTTATTTCTCTGTTCGCAAATCGTACATGGTTTGCGACTATTAGGTCCATTTTGGGATTTTTCTTCATAATTAATTTTAATGTTCCTCGCTACATTTTTTATCACATATTCTAGGCCTCTAATCTCATTAAGCAGGTTTTCGACCGTTATTAACTTCTCTCTATCTATTCTATTTCTTATGGAATTGGGTAATTCTACCACAATAAGATTAATTAAGGTAGTTACTGTCATTTTCTTATCAGTCTGTAATAAACAGTTTTGTTTTCGTACCGCATAATCCAACAATGAACCGGATAAATATTTATATGACATTGTATTAGTAACTGGAAGCCACCCTTTTTCCGCGTAAATTTCGCAAAATCTTTCTTTCCATTGCGACCACTCTGACTCTATCGTTAGATTTATAAGCATGGCATTATGCAAGTCCATACATGCGTCTTCCAGAAACAATCTAAATATTTCAATCTTATCTATATCGTCTTTAATACCTAATCAAGTACATTCGCGTTCAAATGTATTCATCCATTCAGTTACATTAAAACTTTTACCTGTGAAATTTGTCTAATACAAACTTCTCTGAAAATGTTTTTAAATTTCGTTTTCCCGAATCTTCATTGCTTTGTTGTTTTATAAATTTCTCTAAGATCCTTGCTAGTGTTTCTCCTGACAGGTTTAGTGATGACATTGCCCCATCCTTTTGTGATGTAGCTGGTGTTTAAATCGATACCTCTTCTAATATGTTATTTTTCAATATCATATTTTCCTCTTCGTCTTGGCATAATCTCAAAATATCTGTTGGTAATTTAATACATATTCTTTGAGTTTGTCCTCTTTTCTTCAAGGTATTTTTTATTTGTTTGTAAGCTGTGGTTGATGACAGCTCCTTATGATGCTCCATCAACTGATACTGTTCAGGCATAGTATAAACTTTATTGTCCTGAGTTGTTATTGTAGTTAGACAAATCACGCTTGACTTTGGATCGTCGGGATGTGCTTTCAGAATAAATGTAAATTTTAGTTTGTTCATTTCAGCTAATTGTATTTTTTCCCATAATTAGCAATAAAAATGTTGTTTTTCATAAGATAAAATTTATATTTGTTCTTATAAGAATTTATATTTTATGGAATATAACTACTTTGAGTTTTTGGAAGTAAGAGTAGATTATTTTTTTAATATTATTTACCCTAACTTACATTATCTGCATCACTTTACATTGTTAAATACAAATTACACTTAAAACTACATTATGTACATTAGTTACATTACCTGCAAATAAGAGAAACAGCATTTACAGCTAATATTCACTCTTGTTTTGTGCTCTTATTATACTAGTCTGTCAATTCGAACCCTAACCGTCTCTGCTTCGCTAACTACTAACCGTTCTATATCTTCTGTCGCGTTATCGGCGCTACCTAGTCTCTCTAAGTCTAATACGCTTGCGCGTCTTAACTGTAACAGCAGCCGGTTTAAATAATTACTAACGATGACGAAATATAAATAGTATTATTTCGTTGCATATATATATATGTAAAGCATATATATATATATATAAAGAAAGCAAATGTATCAATTATAAATTACGATACATTTGTAAATTTAAAATTATGCAAAAAAATAAGTTGGGTAAGTAAACTAAACTAAAATACATAGTAGAAACTAAAATTATAAATATTTCTAAGACAATATGTTTTTATATTGTAAAAAGTGACTCTTTTCATGATGACATTTTGCTAGGTCTAGATGCAATTAAAGATTTTAAACTTTGTCAGGACGAAAATTTGAAAATTTTTCAAAATAGTACAAGGAAAAATTGGTTAAATGGGAAATATAAAAACAGAGTCAATATCAACAAACATAATTTTAACCAGTGAAATCTCGTTGGAAGAGGTGTTAAATAAACACAAAGAGTTTTTCACAGAAGACGAGTTTGAAGTAGGAAAAATAAACGGTTAGGAGACATCACTAAAGCTTTCTGTAAATAAATATATTGCGCGCACGCCGTACAAATGCTCTATAGCAGAGAACGAAGAAATAAAATCACAAATAAAATCGTTATTGAGAGTAGGTTTAATTGAACGCTCTGCTAGTCCTTTTACATCTCCGGTAACTCTTGTTTTAAGGAAGGGAGAAGGGAGAAAGTCACGATTGTGCGTAGATTATAGTGAACTAAATAAAATTGTCATACCAGAATGCCATCCATTCCCAATGATTGATGATCTGTTAATGCGAGTACGAGATTGCAAATTGTTTTCAAAACTGGATATAAACTCGGCCTTCTGGTGAATCTCGATTAGGGAAAAAGATAGATATAAAACCGCGTTTATTACCCAAAACGGGCATTGGCAATAGAAATGCTTGCCTTTTGGCTTAAAGTCGGCTCCAGCGATCTTTCAGAGAATTCTGAGTCACGTTTTAGCGAAGAATAATCTCGAATCTTTCGCGATGAATTATATTGATGATATTTTGATTTTCTTAGAAAATTATTCAGATCATGTACGTCATATTAACAAAGTTCTTATCGCCATTGGAAAAGCGGGTTTAAAGTTAAACAAGAAAAAATGCGCTTTCGCAAAAAAATCAATTATCTATTTAGGACACGAAATTAAAGAAAATGAGATAAAACCCGTAAGTTTATAACTTAATAGCAATCAAACACTTTCCTACACCGCGAAATCAGAAAAATGTTAGACAACTTTTGGGGAAGATAAATTTTTACTAAAAATATATACCACAAGCTTCAATAGAGTTAGAACCACTGCATAAGTTACTCAGAAAAAATGTAAAATTTGAATAAACACAAGAATGTGAAGACAGCCTAAGGATGATAAAAAACTATTCATATATAAGTCTCAAAGGGAGTTATAGACGGTTAATAAATATTATGAACAATTTATTTTGAACTAGTTGTACGTTTCGTCCCTTACTGGGGACTTCATCAGCAACTAAAAAATTTTTTATTATGACTTGTTAATAAATATTACAATAAATTCTAATTTCTTTTTTTTTTTTTTTTTACCTTGATCATTTACAGTTCACGTGTTCATACATATTATCATTTTTACAGAGTCATACATTTCAATAAAACTTAACATATTATAATACAATTTGATCCTAAAACACCTTATTTTATCACACGTAATCAAATACTGATTCTATCTAGACTAGTGTTTAATAATCTAGGTATCTTCAGTATTATGATGTCCTCTATTTGTGTGTCCTGTTATGATAATTGAATTTTAAAATTTCATTATAGATGTTGTTTAGATTGTTCGTGTCTGTCCTATAGTTAACTGTACTGTTATTCGTTATGTGGTACATTTCGCTTATATTCCTTTTGTACCAGTTGTCTTCTCTGTCTAAAATGGCTGTATCTTCAAATTTGAACTCGTGTCCTGTTTTAAAATGGTGTTCGGCTAACGCAGTAGTATTATTTTTTTGAATATTCGTAGGTTTACAATCATTCCTATGTTGTTCTAATCTTTTTTTTAATTTTTGTTTGGTTTACCCTATGTAACATTTGTCACATTCACATGGTATTTTGTAAACTAAGTTCGATTGTTCTAGCTTATTAACCTTGTCCTTTAGTTTTGTAAATATTAAATTTATTTTGACAAGGTTATAAAATACTAGTTTCGCATTAGTATTTTTAAAACATTTATTTATTTTATTCGACAAAGGTTTGATAAACGGGAACTTAATAATTTTTTTGCTGTTCTGTTTTTTTTTCTGATCTTTATCTATTTTAAACTTATTAAACACCATGTGTATTAGACTCGTTATTTTTTTGTCTCTACCTACAATAGTGTCAATAATAAGATCCCATTCACAATAGAGGTAGAGAATAATAGAACATTACCTTTCCTGGATATGAATATTATAAGAAACGAAGACGGTTCCATTGTAACGAACTGGTATGTTAAACCTAAAAGCTCTAGTAGATGTATAAATTATAATTCGAATCATTCAATGAGCCAAAAAATTGGGGTCATTAAAGGTTTATTATTTAGAGCACTGACATTAAGTAGTAAGAAACTCCGTATGGAAAATAAGAATTTGTATAGCTTAAGGATAGAAAAACTTAAAAAAAATAATTCCCCTGCGAAGAATCGAACGGTAACTACCCGCGTGAGAAGCAGAGACGATACTACTTACGCTAGCGCGTCATTTGACAAATATTCAATTTTTTCCTTACGATTTTTGTGATTGTGAAGCTGAATAAAAATGCATTTCTGTTTTCTTATAGCATATTAAAAATGAATTAAAAAAATGTCTAGACAAAAAATAAATTCCACGTTTTTAGAATATCCTTTCCTGAATATTTTCAATTTTAATTTTATGTGTAGATATAAAATTCTTCTTTTTCATATATGTATCCAATTTGATACACAAATAAATATTTGGGAGACAGCAAATCTTTAATTTAAAATTTCCTAAAATACATAATTTGTTGACTAAATAATAATATTTTCTGTTAAAATGAATTATTGTTTTTCTTTTAATCAAGGTTCACTATTTTTGACAACAAATAAAAAAACGGCATGCCATAAGCATCAAGATTCGATTTAAAAATGCCGCGCTTATACGCCGATATATATATAGATATACAAATATATCAATATCAAGCAGCGAGGAGCAATTGTAAACGTTGCAGCATAGATCGTCCGAAAAGTTATCGAGAATCACGATTATGAGAACGATACTTATCAGCTAGCTGGGAAATTTCTCCTTTCAGCTCAACGAGACATTCCTCTACTACTTTGTATACTTATTTATCAACTTATTGCACCGAATTCACTGGAAAATGTCGACGACAATGAAGACCGATATTTCGTGCAACGAAATGCAATTGTCTATTCTGCTGTAGCTCTCATACGACGTTTCAGTTTCACATCGCATCTACAGCTAGCACTCGGAATTTACATTCACCGCAAATGCGGATGAAAGTGCATAATCAATATCCTTAATAAAAAATGAGGCTTCTACGTTTCATATTATTAACTGCAATAGTACGAGGCATCAATCATCATGGATTCGCCGAAATTCGTACTTTAAGACGATGTTAGTGTGCAGCATGTCTTTGATAACACCGATCAAAACGTTGGAACTTTTGATGGCCACAATACGTACCACTGCCTAGGTTAAATAATTATCTACACGCCAGAGGAGAAAATAAGCTATGAAGGTTGGACGAAAAAATGAAATAATGCTTAAAAAATATCAGCTGCAACGATAGCGTCACAGAGTATAGTGCGAACCATATCATGACCTTTGTTATTGATGGCGGATTCTTCCTGCACAACGTTTGCTGGCCGCATGGAGCATCGTTTCAAGTAATTTGCTAATTATACCATTAGCACATAATCACCAAATACGAAAAAAACTCTTCAGTCGTCTTTGATGAATACTCCGACGAGTATATTGGAATAAAATCGTACTTGAGATGCCGCCGACGTTAACGAAATATGGCACCAGATATCGAGTTCAGCGACAGCACACTCGTCACTTTGAACCAAAAGAGATTTCTGTCGAATGTGAAGAAAAAAATGAATCTGGTGCAGGTGCAGCCGAAATATTTACGTAGACACGTTCTCAACGTGAAACTTGTACAAGAAGATGCGGATGCGCTTATAAACGAAGACAGCGATAGAAGTTAAGCAAAATATGGGCTGCAAAGTGGCAGTTATCGATAATGACACCAACCTGATGGTTTTAATTATCGGTTTATCAAACTCCAGTCGTCTGTATTTTTATAAAAATCACGCTAAATGGTAAAAAAAATACTTTGTATTATACAGAAGACCACATACATCTGAAGCCGTATATTTTATTTGCCCACGCATTCGCAGGATGTGACACGACGAGTGCCATGCACAACAAAGGAAAGAAGAGCATCATCGCCATTCTGCAAAAAAACAATCATCTGCAGACTGCTGTAAAATTTTCTACAACGCTGCGAGTACAATGGAAAGTCTGTGTGAATGTGCAGAACAAATAATTACACATTTATATAGCTTCAAAAATCCGAATCAGTTGCTCAGTGATACTCGGTACGAAAAATTTGAATCACTGGATGTGCACACCGACGTGGAAACTCGATTGGCGGCTTTACCGCCAACAAAACTCGTCCTGCGAGAACACGTGAATCGTAGATTCTATCGGGTGCAATCGTAGTTAGGAAACAACTGGGACGCATGGGATTAGGGCTGAAAGCGAACTACCACAATAATAACTCCTGTTATGAATTCTCAAAGTTAAGCGCCCTACAATTTTTTGAAAATAGTAAGTTCTCGAAAAAATTTGAATAGAATTAATAATTTAATGATAAAACAAACCGAATGAGTTATTTCCTAAAAATTAAAAATCCCATAATTTTGTAAAATGCTTACCATCTAGCGTTTCTCTTGTAAATTGAACACCAACGTTACCTTTGATTTGAAGAAAAAAAACAAAAATTAGTCGAATATTTGGAGATTTGCCAAAATTTGAACGACTCAATGATTTTTCGAAAAATTCACGAATTTTTAGACTACACCGTTCGATTAATGTTTCGCGAATTTGGAACGAACTATATGATAAATCATATAAATTCTTTGCGCACGAAAATTCTTAATCATTTTCTTTACATGTCTATGTTTCAGGTACTATTTGCGTGCATGGAAGACTGCAAAATGTTACGGTGCAGCTGCCGAAAAACTGGGCTGCTTTTCACTCAACTGTACAAATACTCTGGAGGACAATCGTGCTCCAACTTTTTAATGAGCACAGTCGATGATTAAGCAGAGATTCCAGCAGAAGAAATAGACGAGGATGACGAGGATATCCCGAGAAATGAATTCTTCGATATTGCCGCAGAACTGGACTCCGATGATTTTAATTATGAGGAATTTGACGAAAATGAGCAGGAAGACGATGTAGATAAATAATTAGATTTTGTGTTTCATAAAAACTCCGTCTCATCTTTTTTTTCGCTAAATGTTCGACTTACCCTTGAGCTAAACATAATTTTCATTTGAAAAACAAATTACCTTGTATACCTGGAAAAATAAGACCATTTATTTTCTTTGCAATTTCAGAAATACCAAAATCACTTGACATTTACACTGTTCGCGACTAACTTTGCCTTCATTATATTCTACAGAAAAGAGAACATTATTGTAACAATAACAACACTAATATCAATTTATACATAAATTTAAAAAATGTACCAAAAAAAAATTAATACTCGAATTAAAAATATGTACATGATTAAATGCCCCGAATTGTAATGCGAGAATTAAAATTTGGTATGTAATTTAAATTTTTGAACAAAATTTGACGGAATTAAAATGATGTACTTAATTTTTAATTGGGAAGAGGGCTGGAAAAAATCAAGAACAGGCAACCAAAGGAATACGAGTTAAGTGGTCAATACTCGAAAAGAGAGAAGAAAAGAGGCAGAGCGAAGGGTAGGATCATCACAGGAATAAGGAAAAACTTGGAAGACGATAGTGGTAGAAGGAGTAGTGAAGAGGAAAATGAGAATAGAGAACAACACGTTGACCGTACTGACAGTATACAACAGAAAAGAAATGAAGGAAACTGGAGAAAAACTGAACAGAATAATATTGGAGTAAGAAGAAAGAGAAATACTCCTAATAGGGGGAGCTTCAACGTTAGGATCAAACGGAAGAAGAAATATACGACGGTGAACAGGAAGAAGGACGGAAATCGAAGGACGGTACAAAAAACGCGGAAAGCGAACAACTGCTAAGACTAAAAGAGGAAAAATGCTGGCATATCGCGAATGGTAACGTAGAGGGCAACGAGGCAGGAGAATGTACCTACGTGGGAGCAGGAATGCAGTAGAGATCAACTACGTCTTACTGAACACGGCCGGACTAAGCAAGATAAAGAGATTTAAAGTCGTGGACCACTTCCCCTGGAGAGTGTAGTTTGAAATAGCTAAAACATATAGAAAGAAGAAAGAAAAGAGAGTAACCACGAGGGGGATTATAAAATGGAGCAAAAAGAAGATGATAGAATTTAAGGAAAGTACTAGAACCAAATAATTCACCAAAGACAGGCTAGATGATAGCTAAAAAGAATTACAAGAAGAAATAAGAAAATGCATCACAAGAGAAATAATTAAACAAAAGAAAAGAGAAATAGGAGAGAAGTTCTGATGGGACAAAGAATGTACAAGAAAGAAACGGAAAGTGAAGAAACTCTATAAAAGGTGGAAGAGAGGCGTCATAGACAAAAAGAAGTATTTAGAAGAAAAAGCCGAACTAAATAATCTATGCAAAGAGACAAAAGAAATGGAATAAATAAGGATTGCGAAAACAGCAGCGGAGATTTGGAAGTATTTTAATAAAGGAAGGACAAAGAGAGTATCGTTAGAAGAGAAAATAACGAACGAGGAGAGGAAGAGACACTTCTGTGAACTGGGAAGGAAAAAAAGACAAAAACAATAAAAAGAAAACACCTGAACGAGAAAGGAGATGAGGAGGACCTAAAGGACGGTGAAATCGAACGACAACTAACGATGCTGAAGAAGAAGAAGGTAGCGGGCTAAGACAGTATCCCGAGCGATGCGTGGAAGTTCTGCGAAGGAACCACACGGGAAAAGTAAAAAAAAATCCTAAAAAGAGTACGGAAGGGCGAAGGCTTCTCAAGCCAGTGAAGAAAGGGTATTGTAGTACCTATATTCAAAAAAGGGGAGGTAGGAGAGGTGTGAAACTACAGAGGCATAACGCTACTAGATACAGCCTACAAAATATATTCAGCGATACTAAACGAAAAGATAAAGGATCAGATAAAAGAGCAGGAAATACTGCTGGATACGCAAGCGGGATTCCGGAGTGGAAGGGGAGCGGTGGACAACGTCTGTAGCACGTGGTGAAAAAGTAATTGAACAAGAAAGCCGGAAAAGTTTATGCGCTGTTTATAGATTTGAAGGCAGCATTTGACAAGGTGAAAAGGGAGAAGCTGCGGACAGTGATAGAGGATAAGGGCGTAAGAAAAGGACTAATAAAGAGATCGAAAGAAATATACGAAGAGACGGAAATAATAATGGGATCAAACGAGGGAGAAACAGGAAGATTTTGGACGGAGGAAGACGTCAAAAAGGGTTGCCCCACGCTGTTTACGGTACTCATAGCGGATCTAGAAGAAGTGCTGAAGAAAGGGCAAGACGAAGGGCTGGTAGTAAGAAAAGAAAAATTATGGTCGCTTGCATATGTAGACGACATGGTACTGGTAGCGGACAAGGAAGAAGAAATGAGATCGATAGTAAGAAGATCAGAGAGGTACCTAGACAGAAAAGGGTTCCCAATAAACGCGGAGAAAACGAAGATGCTTATCTTCAGGTAAGGCAGAGGGAAGAAAAAGGAAAACGGCTGGGAATTGAAAGGTCATAATATAGAAACGGTGAAAGAATTTGTATATTTAGGAGTACGCTTACAGAGGAAAGAGAACCTGCCGAACCACGTGAAAGAAAGAGCGAAAAGAGCAAAAGTAGTGGTAAGACATGTCTAGGGCATTGGTGAAAGGAAATTCAGAGACGATTTCAAAAGAAGACTAATGATGTTTGATAGTCTGGTTAATGAAGTGATTGCTTTATGGAGCAGATCTCTTCGGTTGGGCAGAAAGAGCTGAATTAGAAAGAATACAGCAGAAGTATATCCGCTTGTGTTTTGGATAGGACTATTGCACGCTGGGGTATATAATGTTCGATGAGACGAAGAGGGATAAGATCAGAATAGGAGCTGGACAACGTGTGTTTAGATTCAAAAAGGGAGTAAGGAAAGCAAAGGGTAGAACACTGGTCAAAGTGAGTTTGAAGGAAAAAGAGAAGGATATTGGTAAAACAAAAAACAGTAAGGAGAGAGAGGACTTCTTCAAAAGAAACGGGTACGGCTAGTTAGGAAAAGAGCGTTTGAGACAACAAGAGATATACGTAAATGCGCTCTTTGAGGAGAGGGACAGAGAGACACAAGGACAGATACAAAATAACAAAATAAAGGAAGCTAGATACAATCAAAATTATGCGAAGATGAGAACGGCGGCGAGACGAGAATATCTGACAAAAAAGGGAGAAGGAGGTAGCCAGAAGTTAATGGCGAGGGCGAGGTGCGTAAAGATAGAGGAGAACAACAGATACTGGCTAGAACAACAAGAAAGAAGATGCGGCACAGAAGCTGGAACACTGAAACACCTAATAGATAGATCCTAGAAAGTAAAAAGAACAGAATTAAAGGAAGAGGAGATACTAGAGCGTAAAAAGAACGAAAGGGTAGAGAGATTGTTGAGGTATGTGGACAAGAAGAGGAGGAAGGCCAGTAAAGAACAAAATTTAAGAGTATGAATTAAAGGAAGGTAGGAAAAGGAAAAACGCAATAAGTACTGAGATAGAGATAAGGCAGAGGTATGAAAGAATGAATGTGAGACAAGAACAAACTGCAAACATATTCACTCCACATGGCTGTAAAAGATGGAAGCTTTATGACTTCAATGGCCAAGACTATGGAGACTACACAATGAGCACGAATTTAAAGGTATTAACTGCCAAAATCTGTCCACGCAAATTGTATATTTAGGTTTTCTTTTTTCACCACTAGTTTTGCTAATATTCCTTTTGTACTGCTTTGAATATAGTAACGTACCGATTATTACTATTACTATTTACTATTACTATTACTATTTTCTCCTTTTTTTACGATTATTAAATAATTATTTTTTAATTTCAATTATTTATACTTAAACAACCTAAAGGATTACCGTTATAGTTTCGTATTATTATTTCTATTTCAAACTGCCGCTTTATTCCCCTTCTATTTTGGTACAAATAGAAATAGATGTAGATGCTAGAAATAGATGTTGTTGATAAATATATTTTTAAAACTCTGTTACAGAGCAACTGATTGAGTTTAACTTTCTTGAAATATCTCAACACAATATAGAATTTAAGATTATTTGTTTTATAAAACGACCATTTCGTTCACAATGACAAAATTACAATTCGAATTTATGGTGGTGGCTTCACCAAAAATTGATAAGACAAATACAATTGTCATAAACTCAATTACCACAGAGGATGGGAAGAAGTATGCACTATCGGAAAATGTGAGTTATATTGGACACCATACAGAATTAAAGAAACCAAAAATTACACAAAATTAGTTAATACACTCAGAAAAAGACATCAGTCAAAAAAAATGTGGATTACACTAACTAAAGAAAAAACAAGATGTATATACAGTAGAAGATAGGAACTTGCAGTTTGGAGAGCAGTATTTGGAGGAGGTAGATAAAAAAGATTTAAAAAACACGTCACAAGACGATAATCTTAAAGGAATACTAGAAAGATTGGTAGAATAAAAACGGCAATCGGAATTTGAAAAATATTGCAGAGAAATTCTTGATAGAATTGTTTTCAAGCAAAAATGCTGAACAATAGATGGAGAATTTTCAAAAAGAATGTTTTGGATTCGAGAAAGATGAAGATCAAGAAAAAATGGAAGTATTAAAATTTTTTTTGGATAAGCCAAGTTTGGATTAGCACTCTTCAACAATTGTAAGATTAACGGTAACAGCTAGATGGTCAGAATAGATGAAAATATTTTTTGAAAGTCTTTCAGATGATGGATGGAATAATGCAACTGACGCTTTAACATTTAAATACAAAGACGGTTCATTAATTAATTACGCCATAAACAAGGAAAAACTTCTAGTACATTTCAAAAGAGACCTAGACAAAAGAACACTTACAGTATTGATAACAAGAAGACTATCGAAATTTATATTAAACAAACTAAACAGAGGAAGATTAAAGAAAACAATAGATCTGTTTAACGAGCTAAGAAAGCATGAAAACTTAGTATTGTAGGGTCAGATATGGAGATAGCGAAAAAAAAGGTTTATTATAGATTTTGTTAGTGAGTATGTTGTGGTACTATCAGTATGACAAAAACGGAATTTCTTAAAAATAAAAGAAATTATAAAATCAAACGGAACGTCTTAAAGGCTAATAAAGTAGGAATAACGTCTTAAACGGCTAGAAAAATAACGTCCTAAACGTCCTTTCGACTGGACGATCGACTTACGACTAACAATTGCAATCTAACTATGTAAGATGTAAGTTTATGTGTTTGTGTGTATGTGTGTGTGTGTGTGTGTATGTGTGTGTATGTAAGTGTGTGTATTTTTTATATTTAATTACAAGAGTTTGGAGGGAGTGGAATAAGAAGCCTTACAAATAAATATGTATGTCTGTATTAAGTAATAGAGACCTTTACGGACCCATTTGGATTGTGCCGCGTGATTTGTCGTTAAAAATATAAAGGATGCTTCAAGACAAGAGAAGATAATTAGGACGGTAGTGGGAGAAGTGAAACTTAGGTAGAGTAGATAGGGATAAAATCAAGAAAGATCATAAGAATTAAAAGAGAAATCGTTAGGATCGTAAGAATTAAAAAACAGATAGAGAAAAATATGCTTAATTGTCGTTTCTCTGTTTACAGGTAAGACAACTAAAATTTAAGGAACTGTTGCAAATAAAATTTAATTGTCAAATTCATAATTAATTTTTTTAATGAATAAAATCTCCATTTATAGTAAAACCCAATTCTGTTTATTCACCCTGAAGAGATAGAAGAGCATTATAAAACGACATTTTGTTTATAGAAACAATGGACAGAATACGGTTTAGGATTGAGATAAAAGTGTGTAAGGATTAGAAGACGATAATCTGTGCCATAAAATTAATTGAAACACCACAGGGTAGTCCCGGAAGAACACCAATCTATAAATTACTACTAAGAATTAGTAAAAACCGAGGCATTCAAAAGAATAAAGAACACTCTAAATTTAGGACACCAATCTAAAAGAATCTGAACTAAACTAAAAAAAGAACTAAGGAAAGTATATACTGATGCGGAGGAAAATATTATGGTTTATAATCATTATTTAGAGGAAATCACAAATAAGTCGCAATCGGAAAATAGGGGGGCAAGGTCGTTTCTTCACACTAGAGGTGATCAACAGGAAAAGCGGAATAATTTGGGGACAGTGACGGGAAGATTTATCATCGAAAAATTAACGGACAGGAATGTGGATTGAAGCCAATAAATAGAAATATTTGAAAGAGAATATGGACGTCTAGACATACAAAAAGAAGAAGAGAAGATAGAAATTTTGAGATTATTTTTAGAAGATTCCGCTTTAGACTGGTATGGTTCTAGGCTCATAAAATATTCAATAGCAGGAAGATAGAAAATTTATAAAAACGATGTTAGCGAAACGTATGTAGACAGAGGCTGGTCGCCAGTTTAGTATGAAATACTATATAAATACATAAACGGCTCAATATTAGACTGCTTTAAAAAAAGAAAGATTTTTGTTAGGTATAAATGAAGCTTTTGATGACCTAACTCATATAGACCTGATTGCCGCAGAATTACTGCATTTTATAACAGATTGAATTGACAGGAAAAAATTAAAAGCTACTCAAGACCTCTTCAATGAGTTACGAAACCTAGAACATATAACGAAAAATGGAAACTAAAGCTGCGGTTAAATACGCCAAAGAAAATCCAGAGACAAAGCAAGATAAACAACAATGTAAAATTTGTGAAAAAAAAGGGAGAACGAATCGTTTTCATCCTGAAAATGTTTGTTGGTTTAAAGAAAACGAAAGTAACAATAACGAAACAAATCAAAATAAATCTATAAATACTGCAGAGATAGAAGCCGAACTGTCAGATACGGAACAAAAAAAACTTATAATCCCACCAATAATCAAGGTCGAAGTGCTATTACCATACAACGTGGAAACTATAAGAATACATGACTCAGGTTCGAACATTTCTATAATAAATTTAAAATTATTAAGACTGAAAAAAAAATGAAATAGCGTGCAAGGAGCAAATCTGAGGACGATTATTGGTGTGAAAAGAGCACAAAGAATAGTGTCGATAAAAATAAAAATTTTCAAGGGAAAGAAATTTTTAGATGTCACTGTGATTTATAAAAAAAAACTTTAATCTGATCTCTTAACTGGACTGCATATAATATATAAAATTCCAGTTAATACAAGATTAAAACTTGGAGATCAAACAGAAAATATATAATAATATCACAGAGGAGAACAAAGAAAACTGAACTACAGATATATATAATTCACGCATAAATTTTTATTTTATAATTACTTTAATAAATGTGTTTTTTTTTTGTTGAATTTTTAAATTACAACCTAAGGCGCTGATTTTCTTGTTCTTTTACAAAAGTCGCTTTATGTTAGTTTATGCAACCAAATTTGGTAAATGATTTAATTAGTTTCTTTTAGCTAATTCAAAATGGCGGCATTGTTCGTCGTATTAAAAGAAAAAGAAAAATAAGAATTTTTCACTATTGCAAAAATTAAACACACAAAAATTATTCCAATCCCATTCAAAAATAGAAATACGTTGAATTATTTCAAACTTTTGTCGTTTATTTGACGTATAAGTATAAAGCGACTTTTGTAATATTTCTAGCCTATATTTATTTTTTTTAATATATACTTATGAATATATAAAAAGATAATGATAACAAAAAAGAAAAGAAAAAAAAAATTTTTAAAATACAATTTAAAAAAACAACGCATTACAATTATGGCGGCTTTATTGTGTCCGCGCATTGTGTTTGATGAACGTGCATGATGTGTGACAAATGTTTTTTCTATACATTGTTTACTGTAATAAAAATATGGTAAACGCATATGTGAAGATTTTTTACAATTTAAGTACATTTCTTAGTTTTAGTATTTTAAATATATATTTATATCATATAAACATGTATATAAACATAAATATATTTACATGTCATCTTATGTCAGATACGATTAAACTATGATGTATTTACCTATGAAAATCATTTAATTATTCGAAAACAAATGTATATGAAACAAAAAATAAAACAAGAAAACCAAGAAAAACAAGAAAATATATAAAACGACTTATACAATCTGAGAGAATCGTGTACACATTTATATAACAATTTAGAGAATAATTTAAATGGTTATGGTGGCACGTTACGTATAAATTATTCTTTACATATATACAAAATGGTTTTTTTTTTCTATTTAAAATAAACATTTAAATGATTAAAGAGTCCTAATATAAAACTAGTACGATAATTCTTTTTTCTATAATTACTGTTAATTATTATTATTATAATTATTATATAAAAGTAAGAAAGAAGCAAATTTTTCGTACGTATAGGTAGGAAATTCTTCTCAGTAAAATTAAAATGAATCTATATTAAAAAACTAACGAATCTATGCGGTGTTCCTTTTTTTTTTGTTTCATTGAATTCTATTTAAACGTTTAATTGTTTTTTTATAGATAAATTATTGGTAGCGCATTGTTGTTATTTATATTTTTGTTAGCGTCTCAAAAATTTACCGTCGTTCCACGTTCGTCTGACCCACGATCATAAAATAAACTTTGCCAATCTATTATCCATTCCCCTATGAAAATTGAGAAGAAAAAGAAAAAAATAAATACAAAGTAATCATATAAATATACATATCTTATCGTTAATAACATAAAACTCAAAGAAAGGGGGCTCAAAGAGGGTAATAAGGGGGGAGGAGATGGTGGTTTAAAATTCGTCTTCTCTCAATTTAAATAGAACTAAATCCAACGCTGATAAAGTATTTTCAACCGAGTTGTGTGAACCATTTTTTATGATTCTATTTAACAGTACTTTACATAATATTTTCAGCCTATATCTGTACGGTAAATCCTCAGGATGTTTTAACAATAGTGCAGTATCAATACAAGTATAGTGTATCATACGCAGAACCTTAAAATCATTATCAAGTGCGTGTCCAATAAGTATGATCTCGGCTTTGATGAATTCCAATAGATCTTGTTGTACCATTTTAAGGGTTTTAGTTGCTGTCGCCAATTTGTCAGGTGTTATTCCACTGAATCTAGTATTGTAATCGATAACCTCGGATCTCGGTATGACGTATTCGTCGTAAACAACGTGTCCGTGTATATTGACCAAACTGACTTTAGCCAATTCTAATCCGTTTTGCGTTGTAACCATTTCGCAATCGATACCGTATATACTTTAAATAAGATTTTCCTGTTGTATCTCGCTGGGTTTCGTACGAACGTAATCGAATTGCGGACTGGCAAAATTTTTCTTAAAACTTTTCCATATGTGGGAGGTCTTGGTTTTGTATCCTACAACACTGGCACGATTTTTACAACAGTTCCAAGTTTTAACCTTGTCTTTATTATTAAATATCAAATCGCCGGGATGATACACACAAACTTCTCGCCTGTCCATATTCCCATTAGCACGATATAAATAAAATCCTTTTAGACATAACAAACATCTCGTTTTAATGATGTTCCATTCGCTGATAGTCAATATCGAAGCTTTCCTTTGTCCCATCATTGTTTCGTTATTGTAAGCTTTTCTCGAGCTGGATGTGAATGACGAGGATTTAACGCAATCCCGATTTCGTTTTTTGTCGTTCTCAAGTTTGTTACACGTAACAATATTGATCAAGTTATGGGATTATACATTAGATTGATTCTTCGATACGAACGGTTTGTGCAAATTGTTGACGAATTGTTTGAGTCTTGCATCAAAATTCCACGCACATGGATAAATTCCTAAAATACATAATTCCTAATTCCATGCTTCTCACGCGTGTTGTTACCGTTCGAATATTCGTAAGAAAATTATTTTTCTTTCCTTTTCCGATATTACTTATGCAAGCGTGCCACATGACAAAATTTCAATTTTTTTCGTACAAGTTTTATTACATGAGGATGAATAAAAATGCATTTTTGTTTTCTTATAACATAATAATTGTTGTTGCGACCAATGCCTTAATCGGTACTCCAGTGCATTGTACAGTGAATCGAAAATGCCCTCACGGGTGATATCAAGATTGTTTATTATTAGGAAGGAGGATAGGAAAATAAAACACCAATAACCAATATATTTGAGCCCAGTCAGTACTAAATAGTACGCTTTATTTGGCTCGTCTGGGAAAAGCCTTTCGGAATAAAAACCCTGGTTAAAACGTTGAAGAAGAATCCGTACTAATCAGAATAATTCTGGCCACGTGCAGGACCGCATTTGTCCGTTGACGCTGGCCAAACTTAAATGATATAGTATTGCGCAATACAATAATTCTTCTCGAAGTAGTTCTCGCAAGTCTTAGCTTTCTAAGTTAGATGAATCTCGAGCGATGAATCACAAGTGACGAATCACGAGTGATGATAGGCGCGAGAACGCGCTGGGCTCTATACAAAAACGCGATGCAATGCCGGACCAATCACCGAAAAGTCCGAGGGCGACGTGGCTGTCGATACATGTGATAGGCATAATAAATGTGGTGGGAGAGCTGAAGCTAGAAAAAAGAAGGCGCCCTTACAAGCATCTTAGCGCTACCGTGGCTACCACCAAAAACAAAGACACTGCTTTGTCGAGCGTGTCTCACGTCTCGGCAGGGCTGTACACGCCCCGACGCTTTGTCCTACTCACTCGTTGAGTAGGATACGCAACATACCGCCACCCCTTGAACGGACACCGTTCAAAATTTAAAAAGATACTCACACAATAAAATACAAATTATAAAACATATACATACACTGCTAACCGCATATTATAAAACATATTCAAAATTAACTCTACTAAATTACAATAATTTTTTTTTTTTTTTTTTTATAAATCGTTCGGCAAAGAAGAAAGACGTTTAATACCGCGCTTTACAAGACCGTTGGCAGGTTTCGCAGCTGCCATGCGTTTTAATCCGTCAGCTCTCGCATGTATCTTTGTGACACGTCCTAGTGGCGTTTGCTCTTTTAAATATTCCTTATTCCATCATTTCCAGAACAGCTGTCTCACCCGCTGAACGTGCTGCTATTGCGATAGACACCCAGATGATACATCCCTGTACTCGTCCTCTGGTGAACTCGGAAAATAATATCCAATTAATAGTGACCAGGTGTAAGAGCACACAAGTCGTTCAAATCATTAGACCGATGGGTGATAAGACGCAAGTTTAGAATAGCCTCTATCTCGAGGACGTAAATTAATAATGCCTCACACGATAACATTGCTTCGCTGACAATTCTAACTAGACTAACTAGATAGTACTTAAAAGATGTCCTTGCCGCCTCCAATAGACCTTCAATATGAGGGGAACGTGGCGGGATGAAATGCCACTTGATTCCTTTAATTACTAAGCTTCGCGAGATGCGTGCTTCTAACTTGTTCGAAGAACCTACAAAATTAGTCGCGTTGTCGAAATATATGTCCGAATATTTAGCATAGCGTTCCATAAATCCACGCAAAGCGTTTTTAGTCGCTTTAGCAAATCATGGGAGTATTAATGCGCAAAAAAGTTCTTAACGTTCGCGTCGTAAAAATCGAGCATTTCCAATGCTTTTACATTGCACGTTACACGCTACACGCGAATCTTATCTCCTCGAGCGTGTGGAGATTTTGGCGAAACACTTTCCATATTTTATATATATCGGCTGGGACATCCTCGTCCCACGTTGATTTTAATTGCCATAGCGGTTGCATCATCATTTTTGCGTTGATTACTACCGGTCTTAATAAACCTAGCGTGTCGAATAACTGCGAAATTTATCAGCTGCTCGCTTTACCGTATAGCCTATGTTATCTTCGGCCGCGTTTCCAATTAACACCTAATGTTTTTACCGTGCCTGACGAATCTAAATTTACGATGTTATTATCTGTGGTATCTAAGTCTTTTAGAATCTCGGCGCAATTTACCGCCCAGTGCCTCAAATGCATGCCTGTCTCTGCGGTTATCCTTATTAATTCGTCGCGGACTCGCTTTGCTTACCTAACCGTACGCGCTCCGGTTAAAAAGTCGTCTATATAGAAATCCTCTTTAAGAACGATAGCAGCTCTCGGGAATCGGTGAAATTCGTCGCTCGCGAGTTGATGCAAAATACGCGTTGCTAAGAACGACGACGAGGCGGTTCCATAGGTTGCTGTATTTAATCTATATGCTTTCACGGGCTCACTTTCCTGTCGACGCCAAAGTATAGTTTGGTATTTGCGATCGCGCGGGTCCATTATTATCTGCCGATATATCTTCGCGATGTCCGCGGTAATAGCGATAGCGCGTGATCTAGATCTTACTAAAAGTGTAAACAGATCCTCCTGTATGGTTGGACCAACCATTAATACGTTATTCAAAGATTTCCCGTTGCTTGTTTTTGTCGACGCGTCGAACACTACTCGCAATTTGGTCGTAAGATAAGTATACTTTAATACAGCATGATTCAGTAAATAGAATCTATCTTCGTGGGGTCCCCCTTCTATCCTTGTCATGTGACCTAGTTCTTCATATTCGGATAAGAATTTAATGCATTCATTTCTAATCCCTGGCTTGCGCGATAATGATCGCTCTAACGCGTGTAATCTTCGCAACGCGTGTAATCTTCGCAACGCACTCGCGTACGAATCGCCTAACCGATTCTCTTCCTTGAATAGCAGTCTCACTTTATATCTGCCTGTATCATCCCGTCGCGTGTTGCTACTATAATGCGCTTCGCACAAATTTTACTCGTGCGAATTAATATTAGTCTTAGTTACTTCTTCAATCTTCCAAAATTTCTCCATTTATCAATTCAATTCTACTGTAACTGTGTGGCAATTAACGTTCCACGAACTACGCGAGGCTCCTGTTTTCATAACGAGCCATATCTTAACACAGTTCCTTGTGCCATTAAACTTTCATTCAATCCAATGCTCTGACCTGAGCGTCATAGTAATGTAAAAATCTCGACACCGAGAATCGCAGCGATATTCACGGGTTCAAGAAAGTTGAGATCTATCAATTGGATCCCTGTCGGCATAACTAATTCTTCTCGCGGAATTCGTTGCGAGGGTAACCGGTTCGTTACAGCTGGTGATAATAAAACTTTCAATTCTACCGCAATTTTCTGCTCGCGATTTCAAAGTAAATATCGGTACGTCTATGACTTGCTTAGATATTCGTAAAAAATTCCCGAAAATAAATCATTAAAAAATGCGCTTTAGAACCCGAATCCAAGAGTACAAGACACCCGTGTGGTCTGCCATCAAGATCTAGCAAATGCACCACTGCCGCAGCAGCGCAAGTGCACGCGAGCGATTGAGCTTTACATGTGCATCATGCACTTCCGATACCGTCTGGATACGCAAACTCGCGATGCCAACCGTGGCACCTTCTGCAACGGCCTCTTTCACGTGTAACAACTCATAATGCCTGCCTTTGCACTTTTTTGCAGCAGCCTTTCTTAATACATGTGTAAACTTATAATCAGCTTGAAAACAATTCAAGCACAAATCGGCGTTAACCACGATTCTCTTGCGCTCCTCAGGCTCCGCCCTCCGTAACAGCTCACACTCCAATGAATGATTGCTTCCCGCGGCATATGCCACACGAGATGGTCGCACTCAAGAAATAAACTTGAACTTATCTTTGGTCGGTACTTCGCGGCCAATTTCGCGGAGAATTACAACGCGGCTCGTCACGCATCGATTTCCTTAAACGAAAATTCCTCTCAGGTCCAAACGGCGTGTTCCTTCTGCTATTGTCAATCCTCCTCGGCTTTTCTGCCGGCGTGGCGCTTACTAGCGCATTTCGCGTATCGCGTAAAAATACCACAAACTTGTCTACCGTCGGTAAAACATCTCGGGAGCACCGCTGTTCCCATTGAAGACGTGTTGCTGGATCCTTTTGCGAAAGATGTGCGGTACTGGCAAATTGATCGACAAACACTTTTTTGGTCGCAACAAATGCCCTATAATTGGCATTTAGCGCATCGGACGCGGCAATTAAAGACGAGGGAAATTCACTGTTTATCAGGGGCCCCTCCAAAATAGCTTGCACGTGCTTATTTATCAATATTAACGGATTGTCATAGCAATTGACTAAAGTCCTCCCCGCAATCGGATAATTATCCGCGGTAATCTCCAGAACTCTTATTTTCTCTGAGGCCGGTCCCGATAAGCATGATTTTAAATATGCAAACTTTTGTATATCCCGGAGTGCAGGATTATTTCCTATCACCGATTGAAACGTGTCCGCAAAACTAGGCCATTCCTCATGCTGCCCGTCAAATCGAGGTGATTGCACCGCCGGTATTCTATAAATACTATCTACGAACGGACTGCTAACCGTAGTGCTAACCGGAGACAGCAGACTTGCGGTAGACGAATTTGTATCTTGGGTGGCTACCGATTCAGCTCTATTAATAATCAATTCCGCTTCCGCCTTAGCATCGATGACTGACTCAACATGATTATGAATTTCGTCAACCAGCGTTCTCATCGCCTCACCGGAAGTTTTTTCTACCATCTCCTTTAATATTGCCACATCCTTATCGATTTTGGAAATTCTAATTTTTAATTTCACTATATCGCGCAGGCTGGTACGATCTATCTCGCCTAATGCTTTTTGAAATTTAGCGAATTCTTTCCATGTATACTCGAAACTCCGTACAACGCGCTCGACATCACCACGTGCACTACTCGAACGAGGCATTTTCACGACAAAAGGCGAAATTAAGAAGAGAAAAAAGGGGGAAAAATACGACTTCGAAGAATGATCAAGCAACAGAAATTACAAAACTCACGTGAATCCTCTGAATAAAGTGTCCCGTGCAGCGTATTCACGCACCGCAACAATAGAATCTTCTCAGCTTGTAGCGATGACGCAGTACCTCCTTTGTTGTTCGATCGGAAGTCTTCCGTTCCCTCTTTCTCCTCCGTTGAAGAAGACTGTATGCACAATAGACGCCGGTCGAAGAGCGGGGAGGAAGCTCCCTATCCGGCTCGAAGGACCAAAAATGTTGATGCGACCGATGCCTTAATCGGTACTCCAGTGGATTGTAGTGAATCGAAAAATGCCCTCACGGGTGATATAGAGATTGTTTATTAATGGGAAGGAGGATAGGAAAATAAAACACAATAACAAATGTATTTGAGCCCAGTCAGTACTAAAAAGTACGCTTTATTTGGCTCGTCAGGGGAAAGCCTTTCGGCATAAAAACCCTGGTTTAAACGTTGAAGAAGAATCCGTACAAATCAGAATAATTCTGGCCACGTGCAGGACCGCTTTTGTCCCTTGTCGCTAGCTGAACTTAAATGATCATTCTTCGTTCAATCGTTAGTAAATACGGACGTGTTTATCTAATCGCTCCCGAGAATATAAGTATTTAAATAATAGTAAGTTGAGATTCGTTATAAAGTACGTTAGTCGACATCGCAGTTACAAGGGTGAGTAACCAGTGTACAAGCGAGGTAACATTACACCCACGCGGGTAACCGCGTGGACAAGCCTATGGCAAAAAGCTAGTTAACATGGAAAGAAATAACATCAAACCTCTGAAAATCGTTAACAACGGAAATAGCTTCATCATTCAAAATACCGAAATAGGCCAACCGTCAACAGAAAAGAAACAAATAGCTCACCTTGGTCGTACTGAAAGAAGAATAATCAAAATAAATGTTAGAAACTCGCGAATAGAAAGCGAAATGGATACTGATTCAGGAGATTCTCAAAACTGGTTACCAGCAAAATCAACTAAGCCACAAAACTCAAAAAAACGCAAAATAAGTGAGTAAAAAAACAACAATAACAACTTCTCAACACCATTACCTGCAAAATGGCTCTACAACATTCCCATAAGCAACTCTTATGATATACTCGACGAATCAACAGTAACACAAAACACTACAGGAAAAGCAGTAGAAGAAAAAAAAGCAGTTAAGCCTCCACCTATATATATTGACGCAGAAATCATCGACCCTCTGCTCGAGTTACTGGATGAAACAATTGGTAAAAACAATTACGTAATAAAAAAACTTAAAGACAACCAAGTGAAAGTACAAACCACCACACCAGATACGTTCCGAAAGGTAATTAATGCATTAAAAACTAAAAACGCGGGATACCACACGTATCAAGAAAAAAATGAGAAGAGCTATAAAATAGTTATTCGAGGACTTCATCCCAAATCCAACACAGTTAAAATAACAAATGAACTAAACGAAATGGGACATAAGGTAAGATCAATAACTAATATGATAAAATTCGATACCAAACAGCCGCTACCATTATTTCTTATTGAACTGGCTCCTCAAGATAACAACAAAAGTATATATGAGATTAAAACACTGCTTAGTACAATAGTTAAAGTTGAACCACCAAGAACTAAAAGAGAAATACCTCAATGCATAAGATGTCAAGCCTACGGGCACACTAAAAATTACTGTAACAGAGATCCTGCATGTGTAAAATGTGCAAAAAACCATTTAACAGCGCTCTGTCCTCATGAGGGCAAAATAGAAAAAGTCATATGTGTAAACTGCAATGGTAACCACCCAGCAAACTACAAAGGATGTCAAACGAGAAAATTACTACAACAAAAACTATTTCCAACGCTGAGAAAAAAGGTATTGGAAAAACCCTATCAAAACGTTCCTTACGTGGAAACATACTACAATAAACAAAACATAAATTCCAACAGGGATAATACACCGATAGTTGAACTCAACGAACCAAGAAAAAGCTATGCCGAAGTAACTAAACGTGCACATACAAATACAAATGACTTAAGAACTGAGGAAACATCGGACATTAAAGAACTACTAAAACAATCTATTAAAAATACAGAAATCATTACCTCAATGATAAGAGAGCAAAATTCCCTTCTAAAGCAACAAACGCTACAAATTACCACAATGTTACAACTACTAACAAAAACGCTATTTAATAACAAATAATGGATACACAAATAAAAATAGCGGTTTGGAACAGCAACGGATTACAACAACGAATTCAAGAAACCAAAGCATTCATATACACGCATGATATAGACATTCTACTCGTATCTGAAACTCATCTCACAGACAAAAATTACATAAATATTCCACACTACACCATGTATGACACCAAACATCCTTCAGGTAAAGCGCATGGTGGAACTGCTATAATTATTAAGAACGAGATAAAACATCATCTACACAGTAAAACAGAAAACGATTACCTTCAAGCCACCACAATTACACTAAAAACACAAGGTAATTCAATTAAACTATCGGCTATCTACGCACCGCCAAAATTTAAAATTACAATCGACCAATGGAATCGCTTCTTCAAGGAATTGGGTAATAAATTTATAATAGCTGGTGACTTTAACGCCAAACATCCATATTGGGGATCAAAAACCACTTCACCGAGAGGTAAAATCTTAAACTCTTACATAACGAACGCAAACCTAGATATCCTCACGACAGGTGAACCAACATACTGGCTATCAGCTTCTAATAAAACCCCCGACTTAATAGACTTCGGCATCCTAAAAGGCCTTAACCTAATGCACTTCAAAACCAAATCATTATTGGATCTCAGTTCAGACCATTCTCCTATTATAATAACATATCAGAGCAAACCCTTACTATACAAAAAATCACCATCGCTATGCAATGGTAGCACAAATTGGATGATTTTTAAAGAAACATTAGAATCAAAATTAAACTGTAACATCCCGCTCAAGACCTCTTCTCAAATAGATAATGCAGTCAATAACCTTACAGATGCTATTCAAGAAGCAGCGTGGGCATCTACATCCCAAAAAGTTACTTCCAGAGATTTTCCAACATATCCCAGCAATATTTTGCATAAAATAAAAATAAAAAGGCAAGTCAATGCTAGGTGGCAGAAAAACCAAACAAAGAGCAATAAGATACTACTAAATAAAGTAACCAAAGACGTTAAGCAGAGTTTACGGGATTAAAACAACGCCGAATTTGAAAAATACATCACTTCAATTTCACCTCACGAGGACACAAACTGCTCTCTCTGGAAAACAACAAAAAGGTTCAAAAGACCAATAAAATCAATACCAGCCATAAGAAATATTGACAGCTCATGGGCGAAAAGCACAGAAAAACAAGCGGAAAAATTCGCAAAAAACCTTGAAAAAATATTCACAGTACATAAATTCAATACCAAAACATACACACACAATAACATAAACGACATTAGAAGCAAAACACAACATCAGGAAAACATTAACAACACAACAGCCAAAGAAATTAGAATGCTAATATCACAAATCAAATCAAGAAAGGCGCCAGGTTACGATCTAATTAATGGGAGAATACTGAAGGAACTGCCACCTAAAGCAATTAAGATGCTAACAATTATATATAATGCAGCATTACGTGTCCATTACTTTCCAAGTACTTGGAAACTTGCGGAAATCATAATGCTCCCTAAACCTAATAAAGATCTGCATGATGTGAACTCGTATAGACCAATTTCGCTACTACCACTACTATCTAAACTATTAGAAAAAATAATATTTATTAGAATGAAAAAAATTATTTCTGCCAAAAACCTGATTCCTGACCATCAATTTGGATTTCGAAACAAACACTCTACCGTTGAACAAGTGCACAGACTAACGAATGCTATAATAACAGCTTTGGAAAAGAAGGAGTACTGTTCCGCCGTCTTCATAGATATAGAAAAAGCTTTCGATAAAGTGTGGCATCAAGGATTACTACAAACAATCAACAAACACTTTCCATACTCGTATTTCAAACTTCTAAAATCTTATCTCTCCGACAGGACATTCTACGTAAAAATAAAAGACACTCATTCGAACATCAAACTAATCAAAGCTGGGGTTCCGCAGGGAAGTATCCTCGGACCAATTCTTTACACCCTATATACAGTAGACATACCGATAAACGATAACTGTACTGTCTTAACGTTTGCAGACGACACGGCGATTTTTACCGTAAATAAAGATCCACAACAAGCAGTTCAATTATTGCAAAACCAAATCAATTCCCTCGAGGATTGGTTATACAATAGGAAGATCAAAGTAAACTGTACTAAATGTAAACATATTACGTTTAAACTGAGGAGGGGCACGGTGCCTAAAATACAACTGTACAATACAGAGGTTCCTCAGACATCAACGGTCAAATATTTAGGCCTACATCTTGACTCCAAACTTACATGGAAAAAACACATAAGTGCTAAAATTGAACAAATACGTATTAAAAGGAGACAAATAGCTTGACTGACGGGTAAAAAGTCAAAACTTAGCATTAAGAACAAATTACTAATCTATAAAACTATAATAAAACCAATCTGGACTTACAGCTTACCGCTATGGGGTATAGCGGCGAAAAGCCACATTACTAAACAAGAGGCTCAACAATCAATAACCCTACGAACAATCGTGAATGCTCCATGGTACATTCATAACGAAGATATAAGAAAGGACTTAAACATTCCCACAATAGAAGAAGAAATAACCAAGTCAACCTACAGATACAAAAAAAGAATCGATACGCACATAAACTCGCTAGCCAACAATAACTACAACCAATATATCCCCAGAAGGCTCAAAAGAATCCACCCAAGAGACCTAGTTAACTAAAAGTCAATGAAATAAACAACAATAACGACGCTTTCTCACTGGGGAAAACGTCTACGTGCTATCCCCTTCACTTATATAACAATTTACCAAATGTCTAAGGACAAATTGTAAAGATGTATGGAGTTATATAAAAAAAAAAAAAAAAAAATGATGTAGTATTGCGCAATACAATAATTCTCCTCGAAGTAGTTCTCGCAAGTCTTAGCTTTCGAAGTTAGATGAATCTCGAGCGATGAATCACAAGTGACGAATCACGAGTGATGATAGGCGCAAGTACGCGCTGGGCTTTATACAAAAAAGCGATGCAATGCTGGACCAATCACCGAAAAGCCCGAGGATAACGCGGCTGTCGATACATGTGATTAGCGTTATAAATGTGGTGGGAGAATGCGAGCCAGAAGAAAGAAGAAGTCCTTACAAACATCTTGGCGCTACCGTGGTTACCACCAAAACCAAAGATACTGCTTTGTCGCGCGTGTCTTACGCGTTGGCAGGGCTGTACACGCTCCGGCGCTTCGCCCTACTCACTCGTTGCGTAGGATACGCAACAGTATGTTATATTAATTTTATAAGGAATATAATAAAAAAAGGGTGCATTTGTATTATAGAGCGTATAAAGTTTCTTCTTTTTACTAACGTTATTAAATTATTATAAAATCAACATTTCATTCAAGTTATTTGATGTTTTGACGTATTAAATAAATATTTCCTCGCGTATGTTACCCGTGGTATACACAGCCTAAATAAAAAGAAATAACCTCTTTCTAAGTCCGCGTTCATAGACTTCGATTATTGTTTTCGACTTCTTGTTTAAAATAAACGACAAAGATTTTGATGAATAAATTATCAAAAATCTTAAACGATTATCAATGTCTATAGTCTCGAGTAATTTAGACCTACTTGCAAAAATATATAAATCAGAAATATCGTAGATAATAGGTATTTACCATAAATCAATGAATGAGGCAGATAAGACGGATTAAGAGGTCTATATCTAATTTTTTTTTATAAAAAAAAGATATTTTCGTCTGATCTACAGGATAAACGGTTAAACATACTTCATTCTTTTAAATTCAAAAACATGCAACAATTGCTTAATTAAAACGTTTTTTAATGATCTTATAAATCTGTTGAAAATAGGAATTTAAAAATATATACGTTTATACAAAACAGTTTTTTTAGAAATACTTTTCGACCATTCTAAACGCAAGAATAAAAAATTTAATTATTACAGAATATTAACAATGTATAACATGAAATGAATTCAATCATGAATGAAATTTTTTTATATACTATTTTTATTATTAATCTTTTTAAAGCATTACTCGAATCATTAATTTCATGATATAGCAATACTTGAAAAAAAATTTCCATTTGTTAGTATTGCACGCATAAGAAGCTGTTGATAATGGCGCCCAGCGTACTTGGTATAACCGCGTATCTATGGAACGCCCGGATTGGTGGCGCACAGTAAGGACTGGCCAAGAGGAAAAATTCTCGCTACAACATAAAAAAATATAAAAAGAGAAATATCGGTTTCTTGTCTCACTCGTACTCGTATACACAACCCAAGATAACGCAACTAGTTCGCTCGCGTGTAAAGACGGACGAAGAAGCGGGGTTTGCTCCCACTCTTACAATTACCTTTCACCCTCATTTTCTCGCTTATTTTTGCAAATACGAAGATACACCTTTAATCATTTTTTATACATTTTTCAATTGTCTACAACTTTTGTCCAAAACTTTTTTCGATTTGATGCCTAGATTCTAAGATACGGCTATTAACTACATTTTTACCCTTTTTCTCATAAATGGCAAATTGTAGTGCAAAAAATTAGCACCATTCGATTCAGCGTTATCGAATTACCATTGTTAGTCCGGTCAATATAGACATAAAAAGAGTGGTCAAATAACAAAAATTGCCGGAAAGCCAAATTTTGGTGGAGAGCTGTAGTTTACCATTACAAATAAAGTCTGAAAAGTCCCCATCGATTCTATGTGTGCGTAAAAGGTTATTCAAGGTC
The DNA here is from genome assembly GCA_023678865.1 of Polistes exclamans. Taxonomy (NCBI): domain Eukaryota; kingdom Metazoa; phylum Arthropoda; class Insecta; order Hymenoptera; family Vespidae; genus Polistes; species Polistes exclamans. Next base: position 5,173,769 of record JACGWG010000012.1, on the reverse strand, counting down.
AAAGGTCGAAATTTTAGGTTTTTTGGATTTTGCTTAAAAACGGTAAGTTTTATCAAAAAAAACTTTAACCCAAAGTTGTAGATCTTAATATTCTCTACAAAAATGGTCTTAACGATTTCTTTCCTAAGAGTTACCATTCCTGAGATATCGCGATTCTAAGAATCACATTATACATGATATGCACACATTTCCGCACCACCAGTGAGGTAGTGTACTTGGCGCGTTCTTTTTGAGTATGAATTAGCCCCTTACCCCTTATCACTTTTCGATGTAGGTGGAATGCGTAAAACAACAAAGTCAGCAATTTACAATTGCTTTCAATCAGTCAATACTGAGGTTGATAGTACAAACGCTACTTACATTATTGATGGAGGATACCTACTACATCACGTTGTGTGGGATCGAGAAGAAACCTTTAGCGTTATTTTTGATAAATATGTTCAGTATCTACGCACACATTATGGGCTTACAGTGAAGGTAGTATTTGACGGCTACAGTGACTCGACAAAGAATATTAAAGCTGCAGAACAACGTCGTCGAACTACAAAAACATCATCAGGTTCCGAGATTATCTTTGATGAATTTATGACAGTTCCAGAGAATCAACAACAATTTTTCACTAACATTAATAATAAATCTCGTTTCATTTCCATGTTAAGTAACAAATTAACAGCTGCGAATATTGCAGTTAAACAAGCTAAAAATGATGCAGATGTCCTCATAATTGAAACAGCAATTGAAAAATTTGATGCAACAAACACAACAATTGTAGTTGGTGAAGATGTTGATTTGTTAGTACTACTTACTGCAAGGACTCCAATGGATAAAATTATTTATTTTCTGAAACCTGGAAGGGCTCAACAGCGAACAGAAATATATTCTTCAAAAAGTTTATCTGCTTATCCCAAATGTTAAAACTATATTTTATTTTTACATGCGATAACCGGCTGCGACACTTCGTCAGCAATGTACAGAAGAGGCAAAACGTCAGTATTTAAATTATTTGAAAAAAATGATTTGACTAACTGCGTTAAAGTATTTACAAAAATTGATTCCACACCTCAAACAATAATTACGGAAGGAATTCGCTTTCTTCTTGCGGTTTATGGAGCTCCAAAAAAAATCACTTGCATTAATAAATACCGATACTTAACTTTTGTAAAAAATACGCGAAACAAGAAACAAATACAACTATCATGTCTTCCTTTCACATCGGCATCTGCTATTCAACACTTGTATCGAGTATACTATCAAGTTCAAACATGGCTAGACAATCAACTGAATCCAGAAGACTGGGGTTGGAAATTGATAGATAATACTCTGGAACCGATTAAAACTTTACTCCCACCTGCTCCAGAAAAACTCCTTAACACAATTTTTTGCAATTGCAGAAAAGGCTGTACTGCCAAATGTGGCTGTAAAAAAATCGGGTTGCAATGTACTTCAGCGTGTACCAATTGCCAAGGTCAGTCTTGCTCAAATGTCCAGTTGAAAACAATAGAGGAAGATTCCTGTGATTTTAATGAAGAGACCAATGACTCAGCCACATTTGAAGAATTTATGAACATCCAGCAAGAGGAAGAAGAAGAAGAAGAAATCAAAGAAGATATGATTGTTGAAGTAGACTTTCATGAGTATGAATCTGATTAAAATATCTAAAGAAATCCAAACAATAGTGAACCCATTAATCAATAGCAATATCAATAATACTGTAATATCTAGAACTTGACGGTTATTGCTCGCTTAAATTATCCTAAAATTTTTATGACAGTTAGTAGAATAGGCCTTCAGGGGAAACTACGGTAAAAAAAACGCGCCAAGTATACTACCTCACTGGTGGTACGGAAATGTGTGCATATCATGTATAATGTGACTATTAGAATCGCGATATCTCAGGAATGGTAACTCTTAGGAAAGAAATTGTTAAGACCATTTTTGTAGAGAATATTAAGATCTACAACTTTGGGTTAAAGTTTTTTTTGATAAAACTTACCGTTTTTAAGCAAAATCCAAAAAACCTAAAATTTCGACCTTTGACCTTGAATAACTTTTTACGCACACATAGAATCGATGGGGACTTTTCAGACTTTATTTGTAATGGTAAACTACAGCTCTCCACCAAAATTTAGCTTTCCGGCAATTTTTGTTATTTTAAATGTCTAAATTGACCGGACTATGTATCAACTTGTAATTGCGTTAGACAAGAAAAGTTCTTATTTGTCTTTTATTGACTAGCTTAGAAATACTGATTTCCGTAGACGAACGAATTGTCGACCAGGACGTCACAAAAGTAAAATGGCTGAATTGTAGCGTTCGAGAAAGTGATTAGTGCAATGAGATTGGTCATTGTATGGGTGGAGCGCGAGCAGAGTTTGAAGCAGAAAAACGGAGAGAGTGAGAGATTACGGTTTTGTAGCGAATAACTTAATCATGTATTGAATTGAACATTAATATTATACAATTATTGAAAATTGTATTGTTGGTTTTTTCTTACCGTTTAACACACAACATTTGAAATACTCCGACAATACAAACGAAAAAACGAGTACATCGATATATATATATGTATTTAATTGGGAATAAAAAGAAAACATTTAAAAGTTTTTACGATTGAATTTTTATTGAAGAAATTTCTAATTAATAATTATACGTATAAAAGGCATAATTTTTTTGTAAAAATTATATAATACACTGTTTTTCTTTTCTTTTTTTTCTTTAATATTCTCACAACATGACAAATTATGTTACCAATGTACAAAATATATTAAAATATATTAAATATGTGCCCACAATAATGAAAGTCGTCTAAGTTATATATCTCTGATTTCGAAATATTTGAAGGATTACATTTGAACATTATATAAATTCTATATAATATTGAAATAACAAACACTATCTAACGGTTCATTTTTGACAATATCGTGAAAATTTCATTGAATTTATTTAGTTAAAAATAATGTGGTGTGAAATAACTAATAAACTCAGTTCTTGTTAATTTTGACATAGACCACTTTCATAATTATGGGCACATATAATTATATTATTATTAAAAGAATAAATACGAATATATATTTAAATACATAAATTTGATTTCAAAATAAAATTAACAATAAAGTAGTCGAATATAAATTTAAATTAAATAAATTCATCTCCTTTTCATTCGAATTTCTCCATAAATTTATTTCCACAATTTTTTAAATTCTTTGCTTGCTTCATCATCCTCGTCATTGCCATCAATCGAAGACACTTCTTTTTTTTGGAAAACAAGAAAAAAAACAAAATATTGAAATATTTTTAATTTAAATATAATCAAATATGAAACATGCAAATAGAAAGCATAAAAATGCAACAAAATTAAAAATCAATATATCGGTATTATATTAATTGTCAATACTAACCGAGGATTTGTAAATTAAAAAACAGGAAAAGAAATTCAAAGATATATCTTTTATCTACTTCAACAATAGAAAGTCAGCTACAATAGCAAAGCAAGGGTTTCTTTAGAATGGGGCCTTGTATTGTGGCCATGGGTGTATTTAATAAGTACATGCGATTGATATAAAAATTCATGTCAACTATTGCTCTTATAAAATACACATACATTTTGTTCTTATTTCTCCAACTGTTCCAGTTTAAGTGAAAGATGAGGTTTCGATATGGGTTGTTTCGCCAGGGTTAACTTCTCTTCTTTCGATTCAGGATCATACTCGAGTTCAACCCCATTTAAACGAAATTCGTCCATTGCATTCCCTGCGTAAAAAAGACAACAAAATAATTTACGTAATATGACATTAGAACTAATTTTTTTTTTACCGAACATATATTCTTGTTAATATTTTTTTGCAATTTAACAATAGTAATATGATTATACAGTAAATCGCATTAAAATCTAATAGTTCATTCTAATAAAAGAAAGCAAATATATAGAAAAAAAATATATAATTCAACGTTAACGAACTTTTATAAATATAAAATGTTAGAGATTTTTAAACAACGGAAATTTTTTTTTATAGAAAGTTCGTCGTTCCTAAAGAAAGATCTAAAGAAAAATGTTTCAAGCATATTTTCAATAAAAAACTGGGGAATAAAAATCTTTCAAACATTTAATTCCTCTAAATTTGTTTCGCGAATGTGATTCGAACGTTTAAAGGAGATGAAAATAATAGATCCAGACTGTGTATAGATTTTGGAGAATTAAGTAAGATTATAGTAAGTCAGGCTCAGCCATTTTCTTTAATAGACGACTTAATAGTATAAACAAGAAACTTTAAATACTTTACTTCATTAGACATAAGTTTTGCTTTTTGGTCAATTCCATTACGTACCGAAGATAGGGGAAAGACTGGATTTGTGACGCAAGATGGATATTTTCAATTGACATGCTTTCCATTTGGACTAAAGACATCACCAGCGATATTTCAGAGAATTCTAAGCAATATTTTAACGAAAACATAAGCTCACAAATTTTTTAGAAAACTATATAAATGATATATTAACACATTGACAGCCGGTCCCGCGAAAACGCGGGTTTCCGAGTCTTGCGCTTGAGTTTCGGCCGCGGAATAAGGCGGGTTTTTCTCGATGTGTAGATTTTTTGTTGCTTGTATGAGTATCTTACACATCGATTTGTATTTACTTGCTATGGTTACGCCGATTTTTTAAATATTTTTTTGGGGATTTTTATGATCAGCGATGGGGCGTTAAGTGGCCGCTACGGTGCCGGCGCTCAGGCATTGAATGTCTCGTACGTCGACGGCTGTCAATGTGTTAATATATTCTAAAACTTTCGAAGAACATACAGAACACATAAAATTAGTATTGGAAGCAATAGTGAAAGAAGGATTTAGATTAAAAATAAAAAAATCGACCGGTTTAACATTATGCTTGTATTACTCCTCGTATTCACCGTTCCATGCGTTTTTCCGGCCGTTATAGTACTTTTTGAGATTGTCTCGACCGACTATATAACAGATGATAAGCACAAGATCCTTTTTGCCGACTTCACTTGCTATACTAGACGTCTGGCTTATCAATTACCGGATTTTAAGGAACCTTTCTCATCTACTCTTATCTTTATCTTCTTTCTCTTCCATTTTCCATTTGCCGCCCCTGACACTTTCAAACTCTATTCTAACATCGTCTTTTCTTTCACCCGTCACTGCATATCCTTTACTTTTCACCTCATTTTAACACAGTTTAATCACTGATTTCTTGACTTTTACTTCAAAACTCACTTTTACAACTTATTCTTTTTTTTCCTTTTACTCAAACCGCTTTTTACACTGGCACGTGTTTTCCCAACTTTAAACTGTTACCTCCTTTCTAATCTAGCTTAATCTGTGTAATTCACATCTATTATATATTATATTTTGTATAAAGCAATTTACACATCTTTTCATTCAACTTGGTATAAAGTTCCGTTTATTAATTTTTAAACGTATCTTGAGTTTTTCTTATCTATCTGTATTTTATATTTGTATTTTTGTTATATGTTATTATTCTTCAACGTTCGAATCACATTTATGAAACAAATTTAGAAGAAGTAAATGTTTGAAAGATTTTTTTTCCGTGGTTTTTATTGAAAAAATACTTTCAATTATTTTTCCTTAGATCTTTTCTTTGAAACGACGAATTTCTTATAAAGTAAATTCGAATGTTCGTTGCTTAAAAATTTCTAATATTGTAAACTTATAAAAATTCTTTAACGTTGAGTTATATATTTTCTTCTTATGTGTTTGTTCTCTTTCAATAGAATAAACCATTAGATTTTTATGCAATTAACTGTATTATCATGTTACTATTGTAAAATTGCAAAAAATTATTAACAAGAATATATGTTCGGTAATAAAAAATAAGTTTTAATGTCATATAAAATAAATTATTTTTTTGTCTTTTCTACGCAAGGAACGCATTGGACGATTTCGGTCAAAATAGGGTTGAACTCGAGTATGATCCTTAATCCGAGGCGGAAAGAGTAAATCTACAACCATCAATATCGAAACCACATCTTCCCCTTAGACTTAAAAAGGACAGTTGGAGAAATCGGAAAAAATAGTATGTGTATATTATAAGAACAATAGTAAACATGAATTTGTTTATAAATCGCATGTACTTATTAAATACAACAATAGCCGCAATACAATTCCCCATTCTAATGAAACCATTGATTTGCTATTGCAGCATATTTTGTTGTAGCTGATTTTGCATTGTAGAAATTGATAAAAGATGTAAAGATCTTTGAATTTTTTTTTCCTTTTTTTTAATTTACAAATCCTTGGTTGGTATTATCAATTAATATGATACCGAATTAATGACTTTTTATTTTTTTACATTTGCATGTTTTATATATGCATATTTTATATTTAGTTATATTAAAATTAAAAATATTTCATTATTTGGTTTTTTTTTCTAGTTTTCGAAATAAAAAAAAGAAGTGTACCTGATTGAGGAAAAGAAAGAAGAAGATGAAGCAAACGAAGAATTAAAAGAATAAGGAAAATGAATTTTTGGAGAAATTCAAATGAAGAAGAGAAAGAGGGAGAGAGGGAGAGAAAGAGAGAGAGAGAGAGAGATGAATATATATAATTTAGATTCATATTCGACTATTTTATGATTAATTTTATTCTGAAATCATATTGTTATATTTTAATATGTATTCGTGTAATTATTATTATAATAATAATAATATAATTATATATGTTACCGTCGAAGCCGGAAATAAGCCATTGCTAGTAATTCCTCAGCATTGCTATGAATGCAAAGAGCCTTCAGACGAAGTCGGAAATTGAAAAATTCTTACAGTTCTTCCAAGGCATCGAACATAATACTTTGATATTCTAAAAAATATCAAATTACCATTTAAACAACGTCGAAAAATATACATCTAGTCCGCTCAACTAGAGGAAAACTAGGAAAATTTTATAAATTTGGAAAAACTTGATATAATGGTATTTCGACGACGCTGAATCGAATGGTGCATATCTTTTTGCAATTGGATGGCGTATTTATGAGAAAAAGGGTAAAAAAGGGTAAAAAACGGCCGTATCTTAGAATCTAAGCATTAAATCGAAAAAAGTTTCAAACAAAAGTTGTCGAGAATTGCAAAATACATAAAAAATGTTGGAAAGTGTATCTTCGTATTTGCAAAAATAAGTGAGTAATATTGGTAAAATTGATTTTAATAGTGAGAGACAAGCCCCGCCTTTTCATCGGTCTTTAAATGCGAGCAAGCTAGTGTGCGTTATCTTGGGGTCTCTCGGTCGTGAATGCGAGTGCGAGTGAGAAAAGAAATGGATATTTCTCCCTTTCTATTTTTTTAGGCAATAGCGAGTATCTTTGTTTGGGCCATCGATTTTGTTGAGTGTTCTGTATTATATTGGGTTGGCAAGAAAGTAATTGCTGATTTTGATTATAGATGTCTCACTCCCATTTTTATAATACTCGTTAATGTTATGATTTTCTTTTTATTATAAATGTTATCTGTAATCCTTACTTAACATTATGAAATCATTTCGCAGATATTATCTTAATGTTCTTTCTTTATTTGAATATTAATATGGAGTGCAAAAATGAACATTTTCGCAATATCTTGCTTTATTATTTCCGTAAAGGAAAGAACGCAAGGCAAGCCGCAAAAAAGATACGTGATGTGTATGGCGATGAAGCCCTTAAAGAAAGGCAATGCCAAAATTGGTTTGAAAAATTCCGTTCTGGAGATTTTTCTCTTAAAGATAACCAACGTTCAGGTCGACCAGTTAAGCTGAATGAGGATGAAATCAAAACAATAATTGAAGCGGATCGTCACGTAACTACACGGGAGATAGCAGAGAAGCTAAATGTTTCACATACAACCATTGAGAATCATTTAAAACGTGTTGGGCTCGTTAAAAAGCTGGATATTTGTGTTCCGCACGATTTGAAAGAAATCCATCTGACACAGCGTATAAACGTTTGCGATTTATTACTTAAACGCAATGAATTCGATCCGTTTTTAAAACGAATCATTACTGGAGACGAAAAGTGGATTGTATACAACAATGTCAATCGAAAACGATCGCGGTGCACGTCTAATGAGTCATCGCAAACCACCTCAAAGGCAAATATCCAAAAAAAGAAGATTTTTCTGTCAATTTGGTGGGATTGGAAAGGTCTGGTGTATTTTGAGCTGCTTCCAAGGAACCAAACCATTAATTCGGAGGTCTACTGTCGGCAACTGGACAAATTGAATGCAGCAGTCAAGGAAAAGCGACCAGAATTGGTCAATCGTAAAGGTGTCATTTTCCACCAGGACAATGCTAGGCCGCACACGTCTTTGGCCACTCGGAAAAAATTGATGGATATTAGTTGGGAATTGATGTTACACCCACCATATAGCCCTGATCTTGCACCATCGGATTACCACTTATTTCGATCTGTGGCCAACTCCCTCCATGGTAAAACTTTTAATAATGATGACGCTGTAAAATCGCACTTACTTCAGTTTTTGGCCGAAAAAGATCAGATTTTCAAGTTGTCAGAGAGATGGCAAAAGGTCATCGAACAAAATGGAAAATACATCATAGATTAAAGTTCATTCCAAGTAAGAAAAAAACCACTTTTATTTTATGGAAAAAATCCGCAATTACTTTCTTGCCAACCCAATATATTTCAGATATTTTTTAATGCTGTAGGGAGAATTTTTCGTCTTGGCCATCGAGTGTCGAGCGTTTTGTATACGAGTGCGAATGAGACAAGAAACCGATATTTCTCTCTTTCTATTTTTTTCTTCGGAAGCGAGAATTGTTCGTTTTGACGATCGAGTGTCGAGCGTTCTGTATATCTATATATATATCGGCGTATAAGCGCGGCATTTTTAAATCGAATCTTGATGCTTATGGTACGCCGTTTTTTTATTTATTTTAAATAGTATCGTCTCTGCTTCACGCGCCGGTTATACACTTTCGATTCTTCGTGGGGGAATTATTTTTTTTTTATCCATAATTTTTTCTTCTATCCATAATTTAATACAAATTCTTTTTATATTTCTTAATGTTTCGTTATATACAGAAAAGATATAGAAAGATGTACATTATTATTTTTTACTATATTGATGAATAATATTAAAAAAATAAAATGTTAACTGTAATTCTAGTAATAAATCTTCCTTTATTTGCGCAAAATAATAAACAATTTATTGTTCCTAATTTTTTTGGTAATAATTTTAATTTTCTTTCCTGTATAAAATTAAAATTTAAGAAATGTAAAAATAATTTGTATAACTTAAGGATAGAAAAATTTATAAAAAAAAATAATTCTTCCACGAAGAATCGAACGTTTATAACCGGCGCATGAAGCAGAGACGATACTATTTACAATAAATAAAAAAACTCGACACTCGATCAAGACGAAAAATTCTCGCTACAGCATGAAAAAATATCAGAAATATATAATACAGAACCGAGAGTCGTCGCCGGTACGAGAGAAGTGATAGTAAGCACTTTCCTTGTGCCCCTTATCGCATTCCAATTGCACGGCCCTTTATCTCAAGCCGTCTTGCTCGGGCATCGAGGATGTTTAGTCTGCCTATGATGATAAGGACGTTAGCTGCTCGGCAACCAGATGCCTAGAGGCCGAATTATATAACTCCTAACTGCCGAAGTTCAAGGACGTCCTCGTCCTTGATATCTGGGGTATGTTGTTTCGTATGTTGTCTCCTCCTATTCTTGCATTTATACAATAAGTAAATAAGCATAACGGATATCAGTAATAGAACTAATGCGATTGAGGTTATTGATGTATGAAATTCTAGTCCGAATGATTCATTAGGAGCTGGGAATTTTGGTGTAGTTATTGTTGGTATGACTAAGGTTTTTAGCGGTTCAAAATTCAGTTGGTGGTTCTTGATTATAATAGGTTGTAAAAGACTGACTTGCTCTATTTCCCCCAGATCCTCGTCGGATTCGTATCTTTGAATTTGTAGGCTACTCTTTCGTATCAGGTGTGTTCCTTTGATCATCGTTTCGTTGCCATCATGTCTAATCTTTATTAAGTAGTTACTCGATATTAATGTCGAATCTCCAGACAACTTGTAAATAAGCATCAGTAATGAATCCACATACACAACGACCGACCCTGTTTCGGCCGTCGTTATCTGTCAGCATAAATATACTCCCTTATCAATGAATGGACAGTCCCTTGCAGATAGCCTGATTGTAGGTTCCATTAAAGTCCAAGGCGTAGTAACAATTTCCGTTTGATTATTATTGTTGATAGTAGCAAGTCTTTGGATCAAAGTGAATTCGATAGGGTTTAGGATAGGAATTTTAAGGGTGTATATGATAAGGTCTTGGGTAAATACGATTGTTCCTTTAGTAAAGCGAAAATCTAACAAGCTATGATAATGTAACATAAGTTCTTTATAAAAATAAATTTCTAAAAGGTGTTCTCTAATATTTGACATTTGTTCATATGTGAGTATTTCTAGATCGAATAATTGTTCTGAAAAAATAAAGGATTTTTTTATTTTGCCTAACATATCGAGAAAGTGCTGTCTCTGTATAATAAGAGTGGTAATTCCTTCAAAAATATTAAATTTGATGTTTTGATCAATCAAAGTCTTTGATATGTTTGACAAACTTCCGTTAATAATTTCTGTGTTAGCGTTTATATCTTTGCCAATTTTGTATATTATACTTATTGATTTATTTAATGTTACAATATCCTCCTGTTGTTGATGATTAAGTAAATCTAGATTATTATTGATTTTTCTTAGATTTTCCGCGTCCGGGTTTCCGAAAAATCGCTGTGCTTAATCTGGCGTATTTCATCGCACATGATTGCCGCCTGCTTTAGTAATCCCGACTCTTTAAGTTCCCGTCTTAGGGATAGCATGTGGTAATTTGTAAGGATTTGTGTGTATGTGCCTCGGAGACTGTGGACGTTTATGTTAAAATGAATATAGTGATATTCTGATATGATTCTCCCAATTCCCTGTCGGAAATCATAGTGAGTCGAATTAATTTCTTCTTCGCCGTCACCCCTCACGAGCATTGTCGCGAGTAGCAGAATCAGCACAATCTTCATGGTCCTGTGAATAAGAGATTTTTCTTAATTTCTTGGCACTTCTTAGATTATAACGTCGGGGCTGACCATGTACATAGCATTCTAACGCGAGACCCTTCTGTTTGTTTACAAGCATTTTGTGATAACGAGCTGTTGTTTTGTCTCGCTGCTGTTTATGCGTTTTAATATAGATTTCCCTATTTTCTAATGTTTTATCAGAGTCGTTAGGTAACTTTTGTTTATCCATCTGCTTATTATATCAGATGTTATAGAAAGGTAAAATTTCATTTTTTTGTTTATCATTTTCTTTTTCAAATGTGTTGACCACGACTTCGATTACATGTTCATGCAAGTCTTCGTATAATCTGTATAAAAGGATAAAAGGTGCAAAGTTTGTGGCTGATTGGATACTTCGATTTTAAATTAGTATTACTCTTGTTATACTGTTTCTGATCGTTTCTCTTGGATTTTCTTCTATTACGATTCCTAACTTCTGTTTTAGAGTAGAATTCAAACGTTCTATAGGTCCATTTGATGTATGTCGATTGATGGTAGTTTTGTGGTAATCTGTTTTATGTATGCAGCAGAATATAATAATTTTATTTTCTCTTTTTCTCTCTCTTCCTGTAATCCTAACCACCACGTTGTTGCATGCAGAGCGTGGTACATTAGAACTAAAGAACTAAAAATTTTTATATATATAATATAAATATATTAGTATAATATTAAAAAAAGAAAAAATATATAAATTTCCTTAATTCCAATACATGTGTGTATGCAATATAATACATTTGTAAGACTTGCTGTAGGAACAATAAATCTTATTTTTCAGTTTCACAAAAAAGTTGTTTTAATTATAATTAGAATAATGTATCTATTTTTTTTCTATATTTGCATATAAATTCTTGTTTGTCTAATATTTTAATCGAGTTTATTAATAAAATCATTTGTTGATAAGCTAGTTTTTCTAAAACTATCAACTTAGTATAAGAATCCACTTTACTTTCTTCTATTTAATGTGCACGTTATTACTTCTGGGACTTTTGAAAGTTACGACGGCGGCGAATTAGCATTAAACGCTAACACGTGATCACTGTTAGCAATGGGGAATTAAGACCTCGCTTCTACTACTTCCAGCAAGAACGAATCTTACATAAGACTCTTACCAGTGATGAACTATCAAGCAACGCGGGAGAATCCGTATTATATATAAATAATGTGAACAATTTATTATTGCATAATGCACTCGCATATATAAACCATGTTCAATGAGTACAGTTTACTTTTTTTTGGGTACACTCTTTTATAAAATATAGAAAAATACCTAATAAACACAATAAAAATACGTTTATTATACTTATTAAGGTTTTGAATATTAAAATAGAAAAAATTGTCATATTGTCTCCACAAAGAGAAAATTTAAAAATCTTTGCTTACGAGTATCAACTTATTAGTCGTGATAAACTGACGTTTTCTAGTCGAAACGTAATCTTACTGAACCAATATGTAATGCCGTAAGAATAATTGAAAGAAACGTTAATACTCGACCATACATTCATTTGTAATTGCTTTACAAGTATAAACACTTTCATTTTTAGATATGAACACGCAATAAGCATCTAAAAAATGGAAAATATCAAAACGTAAGTTTAATTTAGTAATTTCTATTCGAAAGCTGATATTTTACACTTTTTGACATTTTTAAAAGTCTTAGAAACAATTTTCTTATTAGTAACGTCTCAGATCTAACTTATTATAATACTATATTAGGCTTTGTATGAGATTTTATGTTAAAACACATGAATAGACAGTGAGGATTACTAATAAATGTTATTCAAGTAACGTTTTTCAAGCAAGGATTATTGAAGGATTTGGCTAGTATTTGCATAAATACGTTTCTAGAAAAACAGATAAATAACAACGTATAATTCCTATAAACAATTTTTATTTGTAATGTACTTTTTTGATAAAAATTTCTATGAAGAAACATGAAATAAGTGTCATATTAACGTTAAATAAAGCTACTTATAACACTTGAATCGGAAAAATGTAATATTATTACCTTCTTTTATTTGCTGATTTATTCTTAAATTGACAAAACTTCGTGAAATCTTAAAATTTAATCAATTTTGGTAATGATTTATTCACATAGATATACATACTAAATTTATTACTAAATCAAATGATTGTTTAAAAGTACTTTTTATCAACTTTTATAAAACAAAATAAAGAAAAAATCAAGGAAAAATGTTTATAATCGTAAAAATACAAAATTGTCAACTTTATAGGACGATCTATAAAGTGCTAACGCGATTTAAGCGTCAAGTAATATTTTTATAATAAACCGATTTTTACCTAATATTTAAAGGCATTTAAAATACAGTAAATTATAATTTTCTTTTTAAACAGTCCCTTGTAAAAATGTGCATTTTAAATAAATCCAAATAACAGTTATTAGTTTTTATACGATTACACTATTTTATACTTACTAGAAAACTTTCCAATTTTTTATACTTAGGCGTAAAGTCTAATCTACGAATAAAAGTCCGAAAATGTTTACGAAACAATAATGAATTAAGACATTGACTTGTTCAATACTTCTAATTTAGCGCAGAACGAGCAGTGCGAAATTCTCTGCTCGAATCAGAAAAAAAGTTCGATGAAATAAGTAAAAGTATAAGTAAAGTATTTATTGTTTTTCTTTCTAATACACACAACTTTATATTTGAATCTTTAAAAAGAGAAGGTAACAATTATATTCCATTTTTTCTTTATATTATATGATTTAAATAACGCAGTATAGATTTTTAATGCTTGAAATGCTCACTTTACTATTGAATACTTTAATCCTCTACCGCAAAAATACCGTTACGTTGTATTTCTTTTCTCCACACAAAAATCCAGCTTTTGCATATTTATCACCCTTCAGTAATTTTTTTTACTTATTAAGAGTACGTATTCTTAATTCGAAGAAAGCATTAATCGGATACACCAGCTTATCGTTTTCATTCGCATTAGTTATCATCATCATTATGCAATACGAGAAAAGTTTACATAAATAAGACATCGATAACTAATCTTATTATCGCTAACCGAAAATAAAAGACATTTGATTCTTATTAAAACTCGTACGTCGAAAACAGTGAAAGAAATAAAAGAAGAAATGTTTTGATAATATAAATATTACTATCGTATTACACACCAAATTGATCGATAAATCTTTGATTGCTTATATTTTTATGGCAAATTATCGTAATCGTCGCAACTGAGAAAAGTTAGTTGCCTCTGCCGATTTTGCCACCAGGGACACCACTGAATCTGCCTCAAAAATATGGAAAAGATTACGGTGGCAACGAGGATAGAGCCAAATCTTCTTTACAACTCCTAAATGATATGTTGACCATGCTATTAGCCAGATAGAAGAAAAAACTTTGCCAGGAAGGGAGTTACAGGGATAAAGGACAGACTTCGATAAGAAGGGGAAAAGCCTTCGTAAGCTAGGCAGCAACGTTTGAATGGTATCATGAGGGGCCGGCAGACGGCAATACTCGATGAAATGACGTCATTTTCTGTTCTTGAATATAAAAATTATTACTAGAAATGCTATTCTTTCTTACAACTAAATATTTTTTAATTTCATTCTTTTAGACAAAAATTTGCTACTTTTGAATTTCTAATAAACGCAATGCATGATTTGTTGCTATTTCCACCTAAATTTTAGGAGTACAGTAATTTTTGTTTTTTCCTAATAACTCTATACTTCTTTAAAATTTGTCCGTAGACGTTTAGTGAATTGTTATAAAAGTAAAAAAAGATAGAACGTAAACATTCTCTTAAATGAGATATCATCGCTTTTGTCATTAATTTTATTTAGATGTAATTTTTTACTTAGTCTCCTAGGTGGATAATTCTGAGCCTTCTAGGGAAATATTGGTGAAGTTATCGTTAGTTAGCGGACTTATGTGCGCTCAATTTACCTTTTAAAATTGCAGGTTTTCTCAGTTGTGTCTTCATCTATTGTAGAAATATTAAGGTACACTCTTATTTCTCCATTACGGATGTACTATGGAAAATCCACGATTGTTTTTAGGGTTATGAATTGTGGAGCTTTAAGCTTGGCAATTTTACTTTACGCTGTAATACCCCAAAGCGGTAATCCGTAGATCTAGATGGTTTATATTAAAGTTTTAAAGATTATTAAGTTAATCTGTATGCAAAGTTTAGACTTTTTACTAGTTTGCTGAACAATTTGTCTTCTGTTTAGACGTATTTGATAAATTTTACCTTTTATATGCTTTTTCCATGCAAGTTTATAATATAAATGTAAGTCCAAATACTTAATCGTTGTTACTTGCGGAATTAATATATTATATTGTTTTTGTTTAAGTATTTAGTTTTTCTTTACGGCAAACGTAGTATGTTTACACTTGGTAGAATTTACTTTGATCTTTCTGTTACGTAAAAATTTCTCACGAAAGTAAATTATTTTTGTAACGATTGAATTTCTTGTTTCGGATCCTTGTTTATTGTAAGCATTGCTGTTTCATCAGCAAAAGTAAGTATGTGCAATTAGCGTTTATTGCTATGTCTGCCGTACAGAGGGTATAGAGTTCTGGCGCTAAGATACTTCCCTGCGGAATCCTTGCTTTGATTAGTTAGATGTTTAAATGAGTGTCTTTTATTTTTACGTAGAGTGCTCTGTCGGAAAGGTAAGATTTTAGGAGTTTGTAATGCGAGTGTGGAAAGTGTTTATTGATTGCTTATAATAATCCGAGATGCTACACTTTATGGAAAGCTTTTTCTATTGTATATCTATGAAGACAGCAGAACAGTACACTTTATTTTCAGAAGCTTTGATTATTGTTTCAGTTAGTATCATCTATAGTGCGTTTGTCCAGTACTATTTCTCTTATCGTTGGAAACAATTTTTGTTGTAGTAGTCCTCTCGTCTGACATCCATTATAATTTATTGGGTGGTAACTGTTGAGATTTACTTATTTAATTTTATCCTTCTTAGGACAGCGTGTTATTAAACTTTTTTTTGCACATTTGACACAAGCTGGATTTTTGTTGCAGTAATGTTTTGTGTGTTTATACGCTTGACATCGTGTGCATTGTAGTATTTCTCTCTTAGTTCTTGGTAGTTTGACTTTAATTATGTTATTTAGCAGGGTATTTTCTCATATATGATTTTGTTATTATCCTGAGGAGCAAGTTGGATAAAAAAAAAGGTAGCAACTGTTGTAGCAACTAGTCCCCATGATTTTCTTCTTTTTGGATTATCATAATGTATCCATTTCTCGTCACCAGTGATGATACGATGTAAAAAACCCTTTTTTTTTATGTCTAGCAAGCAGTATTTCACTTAAGCATAATCGGCGTTCAATATCTCTCGGCTTTAATTCGTACGGAACCCAATTTCCTTGTTTATTAATCATTCCTAATGATTTTAAACGATGTGAGACTGCTTGCTGAGTGACTTCTAATGTTACAGCAAGTTTTTTTTTGTGTTTGAGATGAATCTTCCTCCAATATTTCCTCCAATTCTACATCCTCGTAAATTTTTGGCCTTCCACTGCGATCTTTGTCTTCTACGTCGAAATCACCGTTTTTAAACTTTTGAAACCACTCACGACACGTTCTCTCACTCAAAGCAGTCTCACCATATGCTTCTACGAGCAATCGATGCGCCTCAGCAGCAGATTTCTTTATATTAAAGAAGTAAACTAATATTTCCCGCAAATGACGCTTATTTGGCTCAAATTTGGACATTTTCAACTAAAAAAAATTATATTTCACCAATATGAAATCAATAATATTAATAGGTTATGTTGTTCTTAAACGTCCAAACTAATTTTTAAGCAGGATATCATCTGCGAAAGTTAACGGAAACTCCGCGCCGCGCTATCTACATTAAAACGGCAGAAACTTATTTGTACACCTAATAGTTATTTTGCTCAATTTTCTTATCCAGTAACTCGAGCAGAGGATTAATGATCTCCGCGTCGATGTATATTGATGGTTGTTTTACTTTTTTTTTTCTTCTACATTTCCTGTAGTATTTTGTGGTTTTGTTTACTGGTCGAGTAGATCATAAGAGTTGCTTTCGGGAAATGTCTTAACGCCATTTTGTTGGTAATAATGCGTCAGAGGTATTTTTGTGGTTTTTTGGTTCACCGAACTTGCGCTTTTTTGAACCCTTTAATTCCCTTGATTAAGCGGGAATCCAGTTTTGCGAATCTTCCGAATCTGTATCCATCTCACTATCCATACACAAGTTTCTTTTATCTATTTTTATTATTTTTTTTTCTGTACGAGCAAGGTTTGAGGATTGTTTTGTTTCCATCGACGGTTGACCAATTTCGGTACTAGATTTGGTTCGAATAATGTAGCTTCTGCCGTTATTACCTATTTAAAGAGCTTAGATGTTGTTAATTTCCATGGTCAAAGCTTATTTGAAATAGACTTTTACACGCATCTACCCGCAAGGGGGCGTAGTTTTTCGACACTATGATACCCGTCACTTCACTCTTGTATTTGCAATGTAAACCTAACGTAAGGTAGACTTTTTCTAAACGTATTTATTATTTAAATACTTGTATCTCGGGAGCGGTAGATAAATACTTTTGTATTTACTAAAGATTGAACGAAGAATTAAATACAAAGTAATTTTAAATGTACCTTTAATATCTACTAAAAAAGCTTTACTTTCTCTTGCTTCCGTTATTAGGTAGTACGTGTAAACGATTATTAGTGACTAAAATCTTGACGTTAAAACCATAATTACGAATCCGTCCTACTTCGCTTAAAAAAGAGAGCTACTTCTGCCATCGTAGTTACATCGACTCAGCTTTACAAATAGCAATTTTGAATATATACTACAGCGATGATCCCATGAAGTACGATCCAAAATTATACTTCAGCTTGAATTAAATTTAGAGATTAAATAGAGCATTTTTCTTGTAAGAAACGGCAAATAGAATTAGCTTTTTAGTGACATATCAAAACAAAAATTGATTTTTCAAATAAACCGTACATGAAGACAATAAACCAAGATAACTATAGGGCGATTAACTTCTGCTGTAAATATCAGATCGCTATGCCCACGCACTATAAATACAATTTTTCTACAAACCTAGTTAGTTTCCTATAAACAGGTTGATATTCTTACACTTTGAAAATCTTACAGATGTCCTGCATATTACAAATGCAACATTTTTCTTACCATCTAAATTAACTCTTGTTAAAGTTTCTTATGCGTGTAATCCTTAAAACTGGAAATATTTGTTCATTAATTGCTATTTTATGAGATTAATGATTCGTATATTTCTTTAAAAAAAATAATAATTAAACTGGTAAGTAAAAAATTCTACTTAAGATTGAACTCTTTTTTTTTTATGTTATACATTGTAAATTTTCTATAATATTTAAATATGTTATTCCTTTCATTAAAAATATTCTAATCGTATTTCTAAAAAATCTATTTTATGTATAGAAGAATATTGCTATTTACGTCTGTTAAACTCATTTATAAGATCTTAAAAAAATTTTCTTATACAGCCAGTATTAAATGTTTTTAAAAATATTTAAAATAAAATTTCTCGAATCGTTTACAATGTAGATTATACAGAAATATCTTTCTAACATAAAAAAATTTTAATTCGCCGCTTATCGAAAGCTCTGAAAATTATTTATTTCATTTATGATGCAAAGACAATGAAGTATAATGCATAGTAAACGAATTTATATTGCAGAACTTAGCAGCATAATTACCAAATTTAATTAAACTAATTTGATTGTTTATATAAACAGCGATTTCAATAAATAGCTTTATTTGATATACGTATTAGTTGGTTATAGTTTTGTTCGTGTTAATACATTTAGTAAATATAAAATAAAAAGGCTTGAAAGATAATGCAGTGGTCTTCTCTGGAATATTAGAAAAAGTTCTAAAGAGTGACAATATCAATAATCTAAGTGCAAATCTAATAAATAAAGCAGATTGCGTATCTGAGGATCGTACAAGAAGGAAATTATGTTAGAATATGTCTACTTTGTTTTCATACAGAAATTAATTGTAATGATGAGCGCTATTATTGATTTATGAAATTATTATTTTATAGATCATTCGTTTAAAGTATCATCGCATTTAAGAAACATTTCTAATTTTACGAAATTCGTTAATTATTTTTTTGAAATAATGCAATTCAGGCAAAATTTCTAGCGCTTGAAACAAGAATTGCACGGAAAGTTCCGTTTAAAGCGATCATAAATGATGAATTAAATCCTTTTAAAATACGGAACAAGAGGGTATTAGGATTATATGAGTCAGATGGTTACTTACTGAACGATAAAACCCAGGTAAGTTAACAGAATGATGTAATGGATTCATTTAAAAGTAATAGCATTTTATCATCTATTATTTTTTTTTTCATTATAGACGAAAAGTTTACTGGGATTTTTTGTGGTTTGCTATTAAACCGGATATAGTTTTGTATAGGACTAACAAACTTAAGCTGCACTATCGATATAACAACGACATCAAGTTCACTAGCAATTCAATAAGCGAACAGAGCTATAAAAGCTGGAGATTGCGATTACACGATTGTTAGTAAGAGAATCTTAAGCTTACTTCCCAAAACATCTTACCAACTGTATGATTTAGGTAAAATAAGAGTATACTAGGTATAATTAATTCCAGTTCTTGCATCTAAAGACAAAAATGACATTTTTCATTTATTTTTTTCTTTCAATACTAATTACAAGTCATAGAACAGCAAGTTAAATTTTTTCGTAATTTATAAATAATTGTTTGTTCTATGCATTCCATTATTTAGGTTTGTTTTCGGCAGACAAGGTAAATAGATCTTTTGATACGAAAGCGTCTGGATTCTCGGGAAGCGACTCGATAGGAACAATTTTCCTTCAAAGAGCCGAAAATGCAAAGCGAGTTTATGCCGTAGTCGTAAATCTTTGTGTTAAGTACACTGAAGCAATTCCAAGAAACACCTGTCTATTTCCCATAACCGAATTTCAAGCTCAAATAATGAAACAGACATTGAAACACTGCGGTCTAAAACCAAGAGACGTAACTTACATCGAAGCCGATGGTACAGCAATCAAATCAATGGATCTCGAAGAATTAAAGGCAATAGATCTTGTTTCTGGTCAAGATCGAAGCCTATCTAATCCTCTTTTAATAGGATCTGTTAAGTCAAACATTGGTTACACATATAATAATAATGCAATAAATTCGGTAATCAAGGTAAATTTTTTAAAAAGACAAAATTAAATATAAAACAACACAAATTTGGTTTAATATTCTACATTTGTTTATTTTTATTTCTTGGTACTAATTGCTATGGAGACCGGAGTTATACCTCCGAATCTTCATTTTTCATCCGAGCCTCCAGAAGAGGCCTAATGCCTCCAGGATTATGCCTCTAACTCTAATGCCGCTTTAAACGGTTACTTCTCTCACATTATCTTAAAACGTCATTCAAAAGAGAAGCAAAGAAGAAAACTTTCACCATATATTATGCCACGACTTTTTGTAGTTTCTTGTCGAACTCAGGAAATGATATCGTCGATCTTTAATATTGTAAGATATTTATTTTACGACCGAACTGATTAAGCAAAATGATCGTGAATTATATTCTATTTGTGTTTAGTTAAATTCGAGGAGAGGAGATAATGAACTGGCTCAATTAATTACTGATATTACTGAAAAACAATTTCCTTATTCTTTGTATTCTGAGTATACAGTAATTCCAGATTTTGAAGCAACTAATATTTAGCATATGATAGAGATTGTTCAAGCTAATTTGTCAGCTCAATCTCGAGAGATCTCGTTCGTTTTTTCTGGGATGAAATCACAATGAGCTGAAGTGGAAACTACTAATTTTATATTTAAATAAATAAAACAATTTTACATCGTATATAATAAATGTAAAATTCTCTTTCAGGTGAATCGCTAATAAAAATACCAATCTTCGCCGAAGCAATACAAAATTGTGATGTAGTTTTAAGACCTCGAGGTTACGATATTGTGCATATTATATGCGATAAAAATCCAACAATATAGGATAATATTATAAACTGCTTTCTGGGAATAGCAGCAATACAAGTAGTAATATATCTGATGTCCCCCCTTCAGCAGTGTTTATTTCTTCTTAATTTTAAATGAATAATTTCAAATAATTGTTACATAGATCGGTCTGGTAGATATTCTATATGCTTTTGGCGTGAAACCGAATTACATGATCAGGCATCCTGTTGGTGAGCTGAGTTGTTTTTACGTAGATGGTTGCCTCACTGCCGAGGAAATGATTTTAAGCGCTCTTTCTCGTGGTTTGGCTTTAGTAGAAAGTGATTTGATACATGGAACGATGGCCGTAGTAGGTCTGGGTTACAAACAGTTGCAACATTTCTGTCCGGAAGACATTGATATTGCTTATCATAATGGATCCGACAGTTCTACCATAAGTGGACCTACCGAGTCAATAAAAGCTTTTGTAAAGGAATTACAGGTAATGCTAAGGAGATTTTTTGATAGACATTTAAAATATGAACACTTTTAATCTATAATTATTTTTTCTTTAGAGTAAAGGAATATTTGCTAAAACCGTGCCCACTAGTAATAATGATCTTCATAGTCGGTACATTTGTCCAGCTGATCTAAAGTTGTTAGAACATTTAAAAAAAAACTGGATTCTGTACTTATGTACGCACGTAAGAATTTGTAATTCTGTAGCGTTCCGAAACGGGTATAACCTCAGTGACATCGGAACCAGCTTTAATAAAATAATTTCCAAAAAAAAATCAACATCTAAAATAACTTCAACTATCCTGCAAGCAAATATAATACGTAGTTTAAATTTGTCAATAAGACGAAAAACTGATGGAATAAAGTAAAGATATTTGTGATACAATTAATAAAGTTTTTTATATATGTAGGATTTTTTATGAGAAAAACAGTTTAATTACAATTTCTAATGATTATTACAAAACGCAGATTCTTTCTCTTACAACGCTCAACACTCACACCTTTATTTCGCTCGTTGTCCCCGGTTACTTAAAATCTAACAAACGCCTATCGCCTTATGCTAACAAGACGGCGACGCTTACCTTCTCCTACACTCGGCCATTCTGCAGCAGTATCTGTCCTCAGATACTGTTTCGCTTCACATTCATTCATTCGCATCAATTTCATTTACTCATATCCATTTACACATCTATCACAATAATCACTAATCGTCACTCGACTCACTAACACTCAAATCAATAGTTACTCTTTCTTACGTTGCTTTCTATAAGTTTTTATATTTTCTCGCTGCACTTTTCTTAACAGCCCAGTCAATGAGAGGCGAAGTGCCTAATTTTTGAGCACCAAGCCAGAAACTTGATATAATGGTAATTCGACGACGCTGAATCGAATGGTGAAAATTTTTTTGCAATAGGATCAAAAGATCTTTGAAAAAAGGGTAAAAAACGTCCGTATCTTAGATTCTAGGCATTAAATCGAAAAAAGTTTCAAACAAAAGTTGTCGAGAATTTAAAAATACATAAAAAATGTTCTAATGTGTATCTTCGTATTTGCAAAAATAAGCGAGAAAATAAAGGTGAAAGGTAATTGTAAGAGAGGGGGCAAGCCACGCCTCTACGTCGGTCTTTACAGGCGAGCGAGCTAGTGTGCGTTATCTTGAGGTCTCTCGGTCGTGAATGCGAGTGCGAGTGAGAAAACAAATGGATAAGATTTCATTAAGCGATAGCGATTCTGTTTGTTTAGGCCATCGATTGTCAAGTGTTCTGTATTATATATTTCTGATATTTTTTCATGCTGTAGCGAGAATTTTTCGTCTTGGCCATCGAGTGTCGAGCGTTATGTATACGAATGCGAGTGAGACAAGAAACAGATATTTCTCTCTTTCTAGTTTTTTCTTCGGAAGCGAGAATTTTTCGTTTTGACGATCGAGTGTCGAGCGCTCTGTATATCTATACATATATATCGGCGTATAAGCACGGCATTTTTAAATCGAATCTTGATGCTTATGGCATGCCGTTTTTTTATTTAATGTCAAAAATAGTGAACCTTGATTAAAAGAAAAACAATAATTCATTTTTACAGAAACTATTATTATTTAGTCAACAAATTATGTATTTTATGAAATTTTAAATTGAAGATTTGCTGTCTCCTAAATATTTATTTGTGTATCAAATTGAATACATATTTCAAAAAGAAGAATTTTATATCTACACATAAAATTAAAATTCAAAATATTCACTAAAGGATATTCTAAAAATGTGGAATTTATTTTTTGTCTTGACATAATTTTAATTCATTTTTATTATGTTATAAAAAAACAGAAATGGATTTTTATTCAGCTTCACAATCACAAAAATTGTAAGGAAAAAATAGAATATTTGTCAAATGACACGCTAGCGTAAGTAGTATCGTCTCTGCTTCTCACGCGGGTAGTTACCGTTCGATTCTTTGTGGGGGAATTATTTTTTTTTTTAAGTTTTTCTATCCTTAAGCTATACAAATTCTTTTTACATTTCTTAATTTTTAATTATATACAGGAAATAAAATTCAAATATTACAAAAAATTTGAAGCAATAAATTTTTTACCATCTAGCGCAAATAAAGGAAGATTTATTACTTGAATTACAGTTAACATTTTATTTTTTTAATATAAAAATATATTATTCTTCAATATAGTAGAAAATAATAATGTATATATTTCTATATCTTTTCTGTAAAAATAATTTGTATAACTTAAGGATAGAAAAACTTGAAAAAAAAATAATTCCCGTGCGAAGAATCGAACGGTAACTACCCGCGTGAGAAGCAGAGACGATACTACTTACGCTAGCGCGTCATTTGACAATTATTCAATTTTTTCCTTACAATTTTTGTGATTGTGAAGCTGAATAAAAATGCATTTCTGTTTTCTTATAGCATATTAAAAATGAATTAAAAAAATGTCTAGACAAAAAATAAATTCCACGTTTTTAGAATATCCTTTCCTGAATATTTTCAATTTTAATTTTATGTGTAGATATAAAATTCTTCTTTTTCATATATGTATCCAATTTGATACACAAATAAATATTTGGGAGACAGCAAATCTTTAATTTAAAATTTCATAAAATACATAATTTGTTGACTAAATAATAATATTTTCTGTTAAAATGAAATTTTGTTTTTCTTTTAATCAAGGTTCACTATTTTTGATAATAAATAAAAAAACGGCATGCCATAAGCATCAAGATTCGATTTAAAAATGCCGTGCTTATACGCCGATATATATATAGATATACAGAACGCTCGGCACTCGATCGTCAAAACGAAAAATTCTCGCTTTCGAAGAAAAAATTAGAAAGAGAGAAATATCTGTTTCTTGTCTCACTCACACTCGTATACATAATGCTCGACACTCGATGCCTAAGACGTAAAATTCTCGCTACAGCATGAAAAAATATCAGAAATATATAATACAGAACACTCAAAAATCGATTGCCCAAACAAAAAGGATCGCTATCGCTTAAACAAATAGAAAGGGAGAAGTATCCTTCTCTTTTCTCACTCGCACTCGCATTCACGACCGAGAGACCCCAAGATAACGCACACTAGCTCGCTCGCCTGTAAAGACCGACGTAGAGGCGTGGCTTGCCCCCTCTCTTACAATTACCTTTCACCTTTATTTTCTCGCTTATTTTTGCAAATACGAAGATACACCTTAGAACATTTTTTATGTATTTTTCAATTCTCTACAACTTTTGTTTGAAACTTTTTTCGATTTAATGCCTAGATTCTAAGATACGGCCGTTTTTTACCCTTTTTTTACCATTTTTTACCCTTTTTCTCATTACCTGAAAATCTGATTGCAAAAAAAATAGCACCATTCGATTCAGCGTCGTCGAATTACCATTATATCAAATTTCGCACTTTCACCTAAATTTTCCAAGATCTCCTCTTGTTGCCTGGACTAATAACGCACACTAGCTCGCTCGCCTCTAAAGACCGACGTAGAGGCGTGGCTTGCCCCCTCTCTTACAATTACCTTTCACCTTTATTTTCTCGCTTATTTTTGCAAATACGAAGATACACTTTCCAACATTTTTTATGTATTTTGCAATTCTCGACAACTTTTGTTTGAAACTTTTTTCGATTTAATGCTTAGATTCTAAGATACGGCCGTTTTTCACCCTTTTTTACCCTTTTTTCAAAGATCTCTTGATCCTATTGCAAAAAAATTTGCACCATTCGATTCAGCGTCGTCGAATTACCATTATATCAAGTTTCTGGCTTGGTGCTCAAAAATTGGGCACTTCGCCTCTCATTGACTGGGCTATAAACACTTCTCGAGTTCACACGCAGCAAAGGCGGTGCCATGATCCGATTCTTCTTTGGTTTCCAAATATCATAGCTTGCTTTCGAAGCTTATCTTAAGTCCCAGCTGTATTCGCTGACCAAACCGCATACAACCACACAAATTTGGAAAAAACCTCCACCATCACACTTACACATAAGTCTTTATTGTTCATGGTACTCAAAGATGCTTGATAACCAGTCACTATCTTAAACGATAACGCTTTTACTATAGCTAATACTTCGAGTTCATACTTCGCTTCGGCTATTGTAGCCTTACCACTCGTCTACCCAGGTAACGATGGTCGGACAATACCACTAAATAACTCTGGCTTCTCTATCTCTTGCTCCTCTGACGGAGGTAAACGTCTTGGTCGCTGATAAACTGGCCCTATGTCTTCTAGCAGTAAACTCATTTTAACACCAACATCGCGCGCTTTCACCGGATTATAATTACTAATCGATTCTACTACCAATTCTTTATGCTCACTCGACGGAATGTGCGACTGATTTAATTCGTCTTTATCATAGATACAGTCTATCGTTAAAACTTCAACTGCCTCTCTGTTGTCCTCTTTGCCTCTCGACGGTTTGCTGATTGAAATTTTCCCCCCTCTAATATTAATGTCCACCGCATCTAAGAAATCGGTCCCTATCACAATATCATGCTGCATTAATGTATCCGGCACCATCGAAATTTTAATTGTGTTTTGATTACCATCAATTTTAATCCCTGTAAAGAATTCCCCTAATGTTTTATTGTCCTCCTATCCTATTCCACGAAATTTAATCTTATTTGGTTTCATTCTAGGCGATCCTACTTGAATATACTCTGTAGCTCGCATTAAAGATATATCGCTTCCGGTATCGATTAGCGCGTCGATTCTCTGACCATTTATTATTACTTCTTTACAATATTTACTGCGTACCGACAGCGAGATAACACACGATTACTTGTCAGTAACACGGTTTCTAGGACAATTAACCGCGATATGACCAAACTCTCTACATTCGAAACACTTCGTACCTCTATTTTTGTATGGACATTCTTCGCTAGAATGACCCATCACACCGCATTTTCGACATCTCAAACGGTTCTCCGATATGTTACTTATCCTTCCTCTAACGCTAGCGTCTATGTTGCTTCGACGTGTCGTCAAGTTATTCATCTTCGCCTGCTGCGGGCGTCCTTGCAGCGATATATGCTCGATCGCGCTCAGAAGGGATTCCTTCCTTTTATGACCATGCACCCTTGCTTGATCTCGTAGCGATTGATCTGGTATTCCAGCGATGACGAATTCGATCATTTCTTCCTCGTCGATCTCTATCCGGTTCGCTAATATGATCTTTTCATGGAAATAAACGCTAAAAGACTCGTCACGCTTTCAAACACGTTCCTGGAACCTCGTTCGCAAGGTCATCTTGCTGATTCGCTGATGGAACATTTTTCGCAACTCCACTAAAAGTTCATCCACTGTGAGATGCAGGTATTCTCGCCGCGATCTAAACCACTCTAACGCTCGCCCCTTCAAACGCTGTACGATCATCACTTTTGCCTGATATTCGGTCAAATGATACGTGTCACGCAGGTAGTTTACGTGGTCTTCCCATATTGTAAACTCATCTGCCTCCCCTTCAAAGTATCCAATCAATTCGGTAACAGCTTTTAACGATAATTTACTTATCTCTGTTTGCGCAGGTAGCCGGTTCGCCTCTTCCAGCCCATACGACTGACCAATAGCAGAACTTTGTGTCCTTCGCAGGATCTCTATTTCCTTCCGCGCTAGCTCCACTTCTCGTTCCGATATCTCTTTCTCTTTTCGAAAGATTTCTATCTCTCGTCTTAAAAGCGCAAGCTCATCTATACTCTCACTCGCCGCGGCTACGGTTGCGTTCCGCGTTTCTTCGACATCCCTCCTCGCAATACTGTCTCCTATCACCCAATTTTCCGATGGATCAGCTTCCATAAGGCGGGCTATCAACTCGCTTTTAACACCAGTCGTGGCAACTCCCAAAGCTGCCAACTTCTCCTTTAATTCCGATACTAAAAATTCCGAAGGCGCTTTACGTACGTCGCTCGTAATTTTTTTTTTTTTCTTCTTTACTGTTTCGCACACACGACTCTCTGTCACTTTGTTCAACGCTAATTCTTCACTATCGCAAAAGTTCACACCAATTCACTATCGCAAAACTTCACACAAATTCGCTGTTATTTTTCCCCAATCCTACTCTTTACATGCTGCAGCTCCTCAATCCCGGCTGAGCCCCCAATTTTGTAGGATTTTTAATGGGAAAAACAGTATAATTACAATTTCTAATGATTATTACAAAACGCAGATCCTCTCTCTTACAACGCTCAACACTCACTCCTTTATTTTGTCCGTTGTCCAGGGTTACTTAAAATCTGACAAACGCCTATTGCCTTATGCTAACAAGACGGCGACGCTTACTGTCTCCTACATATATATATATATATATTTATATATGTTGACGACCGACGCCTTGATCGGTACTGCAGTGGTTTTTTATCGTTAAAAAAAATGCCGTCTCGTGTAAATCAAGATTGTTTATTTTGTAAGAATGAGGGTAGGAGAATAATTATAAATAAGACAAATATTTTTAAGTCCAGTCAGAACAAAATAGTAAACTTTATTGGGCTTGTCAGGGAGAAGCTTTTCGGCATAAAAATCCTGGTTGAAATGTACACGATGAATCTGTACAAAAGCGTATACAAAAACGCAAAATAATTCTTACCACGTGTAGGACTCCCTTTCTCCTTTATCGCTGGTCGAACTTAAATGATGTACTGTTGCGGAAAAAAATAGTTCTCTTCGAAGTAGTCCTCGCAGGTCTCGTGATAGAATTAGCCTTCCAATCAGAATTAGAATGATGTCAAGCGCGAGAACGCCCCAGGATGTATTGAAAATAGCGATGCAACGCTGGACCAATCACCGAAAAAACAAATAACGCAGCTGTCGATGCATATGATTGGCGTAATAAATGTGGTGGGAGAGCGCGAGGTAGAAGAAAGGAAAAGCCCTTACAAAAGATTTTGGCGCTCCCTTGGTTCTACCACTAAAACTTAGATACTTCATGTCGCGCGTGTCTCACACTTCAGTAGGGCCATACACGCCCCGCCGCTCACCCTACTCAATCGTTGCGTAGGATACGCAACATACCACCTTTCTTGAACGGGCATTATTCAAAATTAAAACGATACAAACACTTACATACAAATCATAAAATATATACATACTGTTAACTACATATTATATTAGATATACGTGAGACAATAATTAATGCTACTAAATATCGAACTCTTTATTGTTTTTTTTTTTTTTAATGAATCGTTTAGCAAAGTAGAAAGACGTTTAATACAGCGCTTTACAAGACCGTTGGCAATTTTCACGGTTGCCACGTTTGTTATACCGTCGGCTTCCTTATGCACTTCCCTGACACGTTCTAATTTCCATTTAAGAGGGAGCGAATTATCTTCTCTCAGGATGACTAGTGTACACGGGCTTATGTCATCTGCTGTGCCTCTGTGCCATTTTTTACGAACCGTTTGCTCGTTCAAATATTTCTTATTCTATCGGTTCCAAAAATGCTGTCTTATCTGCTGGACGTGTTGCTATTGCGACAGACGCCCAGATGATAAATCCTTGAACAGTACTCTAGCAAACTCGTAAATAAAACGCCAATTAAAAAGTGACCAGCTGTAAGGGTGCGCAAATCATTCGGGTCGTTAGACAAAGGGGTGATAAAACGCAAGTTAAGAATCACCTCTATCTCGAGGTCGTAAGTTGATAATGCCTCTTAAGATAACATTGTTTCGCCTACAATTCGAAATAGATGATATTTAAAAAATATTACCGCCGCGTCTCATAGATCTTCAATATGAGGGGAACGTGGCGGGATGAAATGCCACTTGATTCCTTTAATTACTAAGCTTCGCGAGATGCGTGCTTCTAACTTGTTCGAAGAACCTACAAAATTAGTCGCGTTGTCGAAATATATGTCCGAATATTTAGCATAGCGTTCCATAAGTCCACGCAAAGCGTTTTTAGTCGCTTTAACAAATCGTAGGAGTATTATTGCGCCAAAAAGTTCTTAACGCTCGCTTCGTAAAAATCGTGCATTTCTAATGCTTTTCCGTTACACGTTACGCTACACGCGAATCTTATCTCCTCGAGCGTGTGGAGATTTAGGCGAAACACTTGCCATTTTTTATATATATCGGCTGGGACATCTTCGTCCCACGTTGATTTTAATTGCCATAGCCGTTGCATCATCATTTTCGCGTTGTTTACTAGGGGTCCTAATATACCTAGCGGGTCGAATAACTGAGAAATTTCGGACAATATAACGCGCTTATTGACCTTCGATTAATCAGTCGCTCGCTTTACCGTATAGCCTATGTTATCTTCGGCCGCGTTCCAATTACCACCTAATGATTTTACCGTGCCTGACGAATCTAAATTTACGATGATATTATCTGTGGTATCTAAGTCCTTTAGAATCTTGGCGCAATATAACGCCCATTGCCTCAAATGCATGCCTGCCTCTGCGGTTATCCTTATTAATTCGTCGCGGACTCGCTTTGCTTACCTAACCGTACGCGCTCCGGTTAACAAGTCGTCTACATAGAAATCCTCTTTAAGAACGATGGCAGCTCTCCGGAATCGGTGAAATTCGTTGCTCACGAGTTGATGTATAATACGCGTTGCTAAGAACGACGCGGAGGCGGTTCCATAAGTTACTTTATTTAATCTATATGCTTTCACGGGCTCACTTTCCTGTCGACGCCAAAGTATAGTTTGGTATTTGCGATCGCGCGGGTCCACTATTATCTGCCGATACATCTTCACGATGTCCGCAGTAGTAGCGATAGCGCGTGATTTAAATCTTACTAAAAGTGTAAACAGATCCTCCTGTATTATTGAACCAACCATTAATACATTATTCAAAGATTTTCCGTTGCTGGTTTTTGCCGACGCGTCGTACACTACTCGCAATTTGGTCGTAAGACTAGTATGCTTTAATACAGCATGATGCGGTAAATAGAATCTATCTTCGTGGGGTCCCTCTTCTATCCTTGTCATGTGACCTAGTTCTTCATATTCGGATAAAAACTTAATATTTTCCCTTCTAATGTCTTGCTTGCGCGATAATGACCGCTCTAACTTGTGGAATCTTCACAATTCGCTCGCGTACGAATCGCCTAACTGATTATCTTCCTTGAATGGCAGTCTTACTATATATCTGCCTGTATCATTTCGTCGCGTATTGCTTTTATAATGTGCCTCGCACAAATTTTCCTCCTGCGATATTATATTATTCTCAGTTACTTCTTCAATTTTCCCTAAATTTCTCCAATTGTGAACGCAATTCTATTGTAGCCGTGTGGCAATTAACGCTCTGCGGAGTACGCGTTGCTCCTGTGTTCATAACAAGCAATCCTAGCACAGTTCCTTGTGCTATTAAACTTTCATTTAACCTAATGTTCCGACCTGCGGGTCATAATGATGAAAAAAAATCTCGACACTCGTGTGGTCCGCCATCAAGATCTAGCAATTGCACCACTGCAGTAGCAGCGCGAGTGCACGCGAGTGATTGAGCTTTACATGTGCATTATGCACTTCCGATACTTTCTGGATACGCAAACAACTCGTGATGCCCACCGTGGCACTTTCTGGAACGGCCTTTTTTACACGTTAACTCGTGGTGCTTGCCTTTGCACTTTCTGCGGCGGCCTTGTTCACATGTAATAACTCAAGATGCCTACTTTTTTACTTTCTGCAGCGGCCTATCTTACATGTGAAAACTAAATGATCAGCTTGTAAACAATTCAAGCAGAAATTGGCGTTAACCACGATTCTTTTGCGCTCCTCAGGCTCGGCCCTCCGTAACAGCTCACACTCCGATGGATGATGCTTTTCGCGGCATATGCCACACTAGATAGGCGCACTCGAGGAATAAACTTGAACTTGCCTTTGGTCGGTACTTCGCGGCTAATTTCGTGGAGAATTACAACGTGGCTCGTTACGCATCGACTTACTTGAACGAAAATTCATATATATCATATATATTCATATATATCTCTGTTGATAAATGGTTAATACGCGGGTCACAGGTTAGCTTTCCTTGGTCAATAATCTACAGAGTCACTAATAAACATCGTTGCTTATTATACTATTTTTTCTGTATTTCTTATTTACTAAAACTATTCATACGTTTGTATATATTTTCCGAATAAAAACTGTATTTATAAATGCATTGCTCTATGTAGATGTTGTCCCGAAATTACAACGATTTATTTGCTGATAGGAGCTAAAAAACAGCAGGATCCGCAGACTCGATTCAAAGAGTTTTTTAAAGATGTTGTAAGTCAAGCTATGTAATTTATACTAATTATTATGTTGATAAAAAATATCACCTATACTACTAGGTATACCTCAATTTTCAGATTTTTGATAGATTAAAGAGAGAGCAGAAAGATGTCGAAAAAAAGATTATTCTGATAGAAGGAGACACGAGTCAATTGAATTTAGGAATGTCACAGAATTATATATGTTATAGGAACAAGGGATCTTTTTTTGCTTGCATAGGAGATGAAAGGCTTAAAGGCTCTGTTTTCCAATTTAATTATTTAGACATTGGATTTACTTAAAAAATAAACTGTTCCTATTTTATAATAAATGTTATTTTTAGGCCTTTGTCTATATATTAACGGCATATTCGCACTGCGTATATAGTAAAATTGAAGAAAACTCTACAGGCCACCGAAAAAAAAAAGACATAATTAAATTGTCAGAGATTTTGAACGAAGATCAATTAAATTTAATTACCCCAAAGTAATAAAACAAGAATTCTATTACCTTTTGTTTAGGCTAAGTCGATGAGCTAATTCGTTTATTTAACCGGCTACTTGGTAACTGGCTCAAAACTTACGCATATTAAAAAACAATCTGTGAAGATACTGTACGGCAATACTCCAACAGAATTCCTACTTGCATCGTTCGGCCATCCATTGTTTTCCCAATGGAAAAGGAACCAATTGTCGGTAAGATAAACAATCTGTATGAAATAACAGGTGTTACTGTAGTTAGTGCGACTGATGTTTTACATACGCTCTATTGTAATAAAAACTTTATTTGCGACAGCATTCCTGCCGACTATGTTGTCAAAAACATTATTGCTCCCGTAATAGGCGTTTCACAAAAACAGCCAGTTTTTTCTTTTTTTTTGAAAATTGTAAAAATGTACTGTTAGTACAACTTTTAAAATAACATTTATAGTGAATAATGTTTTTTTTTCGTAGGTCTATACCACAAATTAATAATCTCTCAAACAAAAACAACAAATATTGGCCTGTAAACGAAAAGATTTTAATTTATAATGTTGTTTTCTCAGTTCGAAAACTAATTAAATAATGTGTTATAGAAAATTATTTAAAAAATAAATGGTCTAATGTTTCGATGAAGAAAGTATTATGGTTAATCCGTAACTATTCTTTCCATATTTTTCTGACAATTTTTTTGCAGTTATACTAGCCTCGTTAGCTTATGTCACAGGAAGAAAGACAAGGTAACAGCCGACAATATGTTATATTACCAAGCGATTTATAAATCGTCTATAAAAAAGAACATTAATAAATTTATAGTATATTTTTTCAGATTGCCTAAAATTTACAGAAATATAGAAAAGTTTAAATATGTTTAAAATTTCTTTGCATTAAACGAATGGGAATTCACGAACGATAATGTTGTTAGGTTATGGAACAAGCTTTCTGTAGTCGATAAACATAACTTCTTTTTTAATTGAATTAGGTATTCCACTCGTCCTAAAACAAAATTATTAATAAATATGCTTAGCAAGGAAATTGGACATTAAAATGAACTAGAACTTTATTTTGATCAAATTGGACGTTTCGTCCGTTTATTAAGACTTCTTCAGAAACTAAATCTCTAACGTTCAGAGTCTTTTACATTTGAGCAGACATATATTCTACAAAACTAAACATCTAAACTTCGTTATATTCTAATCAATTAATTAATGTATCTGATATTGATAGAAAGGTTTTTTCTGATAATTACATAAAAGGAATTCGAGTTTTTTTAGTAAAAGAACCGATGGAGGCGGTTGGAGAATAAAGACCATTTTATAAAAGGTAATTTTTTGATTATCTCTATATTACCACAAAAATTATTTTTTTACATATTTAATATTTTATCAGTCTTTGTATTTTTTCCAGACTTACAAAAGCTTATAATAAGATGAAATGGTTCTTTTGTGCCTTGATTGTTTAGATCTTTTACTTCCTATTACATTCACTTTTTTATTCTGTATTTTCTTTCTAACAATCTGTGTGAGACAGTGCTTTAAAGAAATCAATTATAACTTATTTTTTTTAGATAAAATAAGTTAATTTTATGTTGTTTTCCTTATACTTTAAACATTTGTTTGCATTTAGACGTGGTTACTTTGTATTCGTACGAGAAGATATCTCAAATTTTAAATTTATAGCAAGTATCTGAACATTTAAATTAAAGTTAAATAATTATAACAGCTATTTTATTTGATAGAACTTCAAATTTTGATAGTGAATAAGCAATCAAATGTGATAAATAAAAGATTTTAGAGAATTAAATATGTTTTAATCTACATTTTATATGAATTTAAGTACTGATATATTTTATTTTAAATATATTATAAAATAGTAATTTACTATGCTCACTGCATAAAGGAGGGTTTAATATTTTGAAGTCTATTTAAAAGAGAGTAAAAAATTTAAAGCCTACCATGCACAGGAAACAAGTTTTTGTCATGATTTTTTACATGATACAATCTGTTCATACTTACAAGGAACAAATAAAAGAAATACATATATACAATCAAAATATATTGTGTCTATTATGCAAAGGACGACTGAAAGCTTCGGCTTATTTTTCCTGGTAAATGGTGATGTAAGATTTTATACACTAACTTTTCCTTTTTTCATTGCGGATAACGATCTTGACCATTTATTTATTTGGACTTCTTTTAAAAATTGAAAAAAAAATGTAACAACTTTGTTTTGAGCGTTACGATTGAGTTCCCACTAACAGTATATATATATATGTGGGAAGGGAAATTAGACAAAGGGACTAGGAAATATAATACGATATAGTTGGTAGGACCGTTGTTATGTAGCGACACGCAGCGGTACGTTCTAATGCGAGAAATAGGAATAAAGAAAAAAGATCTAAGATGAGTCATCGTTTAGCCTTTAAGCAGCGATCATCTATTATTGTATCAGAATAAATTGTATTTATATGGAAACAGTCTATTCACCTTCAAGAACCATTTATTATTATTAACACCAGTATTCCTGATCTTCAATAAGCAGATATTCGGAGAAAGACTGATGAGGAGAGAAAGGAGTCCTACATATATATATATATATATATATAAATATATAATCAATTGATAGATAATATATTTATTATTTCACCGTCTTGTTTTACAAATTTACAGTATATTGCGCGGAAAACTTTAGGTTTTTTTGGAAGTTATCTTTGAGGTTATTGAGGTTTTATTTTTGTGGCGTATCCTACGCAACGAGTGAGTAGGGCGAGCGTCGGGGCATGTACGGCCCTGCCTAAGCATGAGACACGCGCGACAAAGAAGCATCTTAGTTTTTAATGGTAACCAAGGGAGCGCCAAGATCTTTTTAAGGGTTTCTTCTTTCTTCAAGCTCGCGCTCTCCCACTGCATTTATTACGCCAACCGTATGTATCGACAGCCGCGTTATCATCGGGCTTTTCGGTGATTGGTCTGGCATTGCATCGCTTTTTCCTTGTTACGTCCTAACGTTATTAAATTTGTTATATTATTAATACAAGCGAAATTCGACATATTTGGTTTATATTTTATATTTTATATTTTATAGTCTATATTTTAATAACTTTAGGTTGGGATTTATGATGTTTATTTAAATTTAGAATTTATTTGTCACTAAGACGTGAAAGTCTTTTGTAGAACGATACTAATAATATTCATTTTTTTTCTGAAAGCTACTCTTCTTCTGTTAGTTTTTACTTCTTGCGTATTTCTTAAAATCTTATTTTCGTTTAAGGGGGTATTCTGGTCTAGAGACATAAATTTTAGGTCATTTTTGGAGTGCTGTAAAAAAAAAGCAATCAACATTTTTACTATCTATTTTTTTATACATTATTTATTAACATTAGAAGAATACAAAAAAAAATTAAAAGTCAAGAAAAACCAAAATCCTATTAATTATCACCTGATGAAGTAGGGAGTCTCAAAAATTTGGTGCGTGACCATACCCACGAGCAATCTGAAACAAAAAAAAATAAGATTCTTAATCTATAATAATGTCGCAATGTCTGGAACTAGCGAAAAAATGGAAAAAAATTTGTTTACAAAATGGCGACTGCCTAAAAAAAAAAATTTTTTTGTACAACTTTTTTTAACCTTCTTTAATTTTTTAAAAATAGTAAAAATAAAAATTTGGGGATAGGCGTAGTTCCGGACATAGACAAGTTTCTGAAGAAAACTCTCTTAAAATTATAAGTAAATCGGTTCAGTAAAACCTGAGAAATCGTGGGTATTGTATTAAAAAAGACAGTTCTGAGAAAAACGCGTTTAAAGTTTTAAGTAAATTTTTTGCCGTCTAAGTCATACAATTATATTTTAAACTTACATTTATTTAATCTGCCATTCCTGCTGCATACATTGGACCTTCCTCGACTTCGAAAATACTATTTTCGGCATTTCTCTCTTCCAATCGAGCAGTTCTGGCCTCCTTTGATGCGATGGATGTTCGTATCTCGAAGCGGTCAATCCGGGCGTTGTCTCGTTTGACGGCAAATGCATGAGCTTCTGGACCAATTTTCACACCCATAATCGTCATCATTTTCAAAATCGGAATGAAGCCTTTATTAAAAATACACACAGCAATAAATGTAGCAATCTCAATGATCTCAGGCCCGGAATGGATATGTTTTGGAGCAAAAGTCCAGATCAACGAGTTTAGAGACTCATTATTATTTTGAGTTTCTGAACCTAAACATCGAGTCAATAATTCTTCTGATGATAAGCTCTCGTAAATTATATAACGGAACAAAAGGCTTTACTGAGAAATATGGATTCAGGTAGACGGAGAATCCATTATGTCTTTTGCTCGATGAGTTGCAGCCCAACCGGTTAGTATGCCAACTCAGCAAAATACCTATATCTCCGAAAATAATTTGAATTTTGAAAAATCCTCTCGTAGACATATTCTTAAATAGTTAAACTTTGAAAATATGAGAAAAAAAAAATCGATTTTTCCTATTTCTAGACCAGAATACCCCCTTAAATCCTTATTGCGTACTATCGCAGGTAGCAACAGATCACGCGATCGACGTGTTTACGATACGTACGCTAAAGGGTGTGGATAACGTGATCGAAGTGTTCTCTTCTATTTTCTTATTTTAATCTTGAATTTCTCATATATTAATATACGTATATTATATATATACGTATATTAATATATATATATATAATATATATATATATATATAATGTATGTTAATATATTATAATGGTTGTATTGTATATGTATGTTAATATATTATAATAGTTGTATTGAAAGTCGAGAACGCTCAAATTTCGAATTTATTCAATATTGTTGTTATATTTTTGTACGCCAAAATTTTCTTTCCATGTAATATTTATTTCCTCCGAGAATAATAATCGCCGGAACATTCTTCTCCAAGGGTTGCGTTTCGCGGGAGAGAAAATTGTGGTTAAGAAAGCATATTACGTAAGTGGGAGGTACTCCCACTATTGCGAATGGGACTCTACGTGGTGGGATTGTGATTTTCCCTACATATAGGCTACCGCTTAAATTCGATTGTTCAGTGTTCGCACAAATTTGAGTATATTACACACAATTTGAATAGTTCGCATTAGATTCAAAGTCTCTGACTTTTGCTAGTAATTGTAGTTCAACATTCGATACTAAGATTTCTTCATTAATTACTAATTGTAAGTTTTCATCATTTGTTACTAATTATAATTTTTCTTCATTTGTTACTCATTTTAAGTTATCTTCATTTGTTACTAATTATAATTTTTCTTCATTTGTTACTCATTTTAAGTTTTCTTCATTTGTTACTAATTATAATTTTTCTTCATTTGTTACTCATTTTAAGTTTTCTTCATTTGTTACTAATTATAAGTTTTCTGCTAAGATATCATTTAATACTAAGATAAAATTAGGATATTTGTTATTAGATCAACAATTATTACTAAGTTCCACATTAATAACTAAGTTGCGTTAAACAAGTTCATTTAACACTAGAACTACCGGAAAAAAAACAATGCTACTTCTACCAAGACCAGTCAAAATGACTGGTTATTTATAATCGTAAAAATAGAAGAATTTTTTTATTGTTTTGTTTTATATTATCATATAGAATGAATATAAGGGTATGGAAATACATCTATATGATGACAATTTTTAAAAATATAATAATTTAATAATAATAACAACATTTTTAATGATACTAACAAGTATAAATAGAACTTTTAGAAACAAAAAGAAGAAAATAAACATACAATAAAGTAAATATAAGAAGTATTTTATTATTAAAAATGTAATTGAATCTGAAATAGAAAAAAAAAATTATTATTAATTATTTTTAATATAAAATATTAAAATGATTAATACTAAGTTTATTCTTAGGGAAGTTGTTTTTTGGACTGGTTT